>JAQIXG010000463.1:0-32334 GCA_034700105.1 Oconnorella tubifera
ATTTGCTACTACTCTATATACTGTATATTTGCTCAAGAATGAATTTTTTTAAACAAGATCCCTTCAAAAAAAAATTGTTTTAAAATGAGTCAATTGATTGTCAACTGATTTCAAAACAAATCAGACGTAGTCAATCTTGTAACTGACACTGATCATCCGCGGTCAAACTTGATTCAGGTTGTCACTGTCAATCCATTGACCATAAAATTGAAAATTCAATTATCACAAATAACAAAATTCGATTAATACATTTTTAATGACAATGATTTAGCTCTGAGCGGAATATAAAAAGCATATATGCACTATTATCTATGATCATTTATTATCTATATTTCCCCCGGATAATAACAATATGCATAAATATTTCTCATAGGATCAGCGTTCTTACTTTTGATCAAGCTGTAATCTAGTTTTGACGAGCCATATAGGATTAGTGATTGTACACGTGATTATGCCGGCTGTTGCTGCTGATGACAGATGTATAACAGAATTACCGGACTTGGATGATGGTTGTATTACACCGGCATAGATGCATTTACAGTTGGCGTATAAAAAGAAATAGATCGATCTGAAATAATAATGAAAATTGGGATTAAAATAATGATGTCAAGTAATTTCTTAAATCATGTAATTTCTTAAAATTGAAATACCTTTAAGATATTATAAAATTGTACTAAAAAACATAATTAATTAATTAATAATTGTTAATCATTGTTAATGGCTGTAAAATATACTACAAAAAAGAAAAGACAAGAGGTTATGAGCTACTGAGTAATAGTTAGGGCTATCAAAAGTGTAAACTTATATATAAATATAATGAATATTATTAATAAAATGTTTGATTTATAACAAATAATTAGTTCACTATAGAGAAATGATAACGTACATTTTGACAGAATAAAACAAAGAGTTTCGTTTTCAATAAACAATGAATTTATATTACCTGGCAATACTGGCAATAATTACCTGGCTGGGGCAATACCAACTAGAGTTGGACCAAGACCTTTAAATAAAGCGCCAGGTCCTTCCGTACGTATTAAATGCCTGGCAAACAAATAGCAACACACTTTAATTGAAAACAAAAACATCTTTGATTTCAGAATAAATCAGGAAATCTGATAATCAAATCAAATTAATATTTATATTAATTTGTACAAAAATATATCAAATCAAAATCTGCTGTGACAATAATATGATCACAATAAAATAGCAACTCAAACTCAATCATTTATTCAATTCCAGCTCTTTCTATTATCATATACGATTGTTTAACGTCACATCAGCACAAAAAAAACTATATAGAAACAATGCTGTAAACAGGACGTAAACAAAGTATAAAGAAACCAAGCGATGAATAGGCAACAACATTTGACTGTCAGTGCATAGTCTTTTAATGAATATGCACTGTCAGTGCAAGCATATAAACATAACATTAAAATATAACAAAGCACATATAAACTTTGAACCAATTGTTTTATTACTATGTGTTTGAGAAAAAGAAAATTCCCTGTGAAATTTTATGCAAATAAATAAACTACTCACTTAAAGAAGGAATATAAACTGCCGGAAGTTTTGCCGGTTGCCGCTGTAGCCGTGTACCCGGCACTTGTAGCTATCCCAGGAAGGCCCCCCAACGCTGGCCCTGTGGCGACCATAGACGACTGCAGGCGAGTCTTTACCACATCAAGGGGGCATGTTAACACTGCCGCTAGGGTCCCTGCAACCCTGAAACAATAAGAACTTTAATCAATTTATAAAATAGGTAGCATGCGAGAGATTTCGTTAACATAACTTTTAAATATAGCTTTTTGTATAAAGTTACTTCAGCTCAGAAAATCTGTTTAAATGACAGAGTGATTTAATTACGTAATGAAAGTTTGAATTGCAGCATAATATAAAATCAAAAATAATATCAATGCGTCAACTGCATTAAGTTAAGCAAAACCCAAGCCAAGCGACAAATGTATTAATCCCTTGGAGTGAATTAATATTAAAACAACAATACCCTAAATGCTTATCCCTCATGACTGTAAAAGGAAAGTGTGTTCAGTTAAATCAGTTGATTATCATAAAGGAATAGCAGATAAATATTACAATTTAATCACCTTTTTAATCATAACAAGCGGCAAATTTGGGTTAATTCAATTATTAATTTCAATTAAATATTAATTAATTAATTAATCAGGCTGAATTAATTTGTCAGCGTAAATTCAACAAGCACATTTTCACCTTCACGCAAACTCACCCGCCAGCTATTAAATGAACGGCCCTGCTTTCCCCCGTCTCTTTAGCCATCACTTCCTAATTTAACTAATTAATTATTTATTTAATAAACGCATTAATTAATTAATTGGTCATTTATTAAATTAGAAATAAAATAAGATTTTAAAATCGAAAGATAGCGAGTCCTTGAACTTAATTTTTAAGGTGCACCCTTAAATGTGACCTTTTGTGATATCATGCTGATGAAATAATTACTTTCATTTCTTTCGTTCTAAAATAAATGTTTCAAAGTTTAATTATTCTACATGATCAAATAGGTAAATAGATTTTAAATACAAGTAGTTTGTTTTTAAATTGAATTAATTTTTATGGCTTTACGAAATTTGGACTCAAACAGTTTGGCTTATTTATAGACATAAAGCAGCCAAATTTAGCCACACGGCACAAATATTCCCTTTATACTGGTGTATATCTTCCCCCTATACTGGTGTAAATATACATATATTATTAAGTAATTGTTTTAGTAATAATAATTCCGTCATAAAGTTGTTTTACTAGTGACTTAAATTTTAATATTAACGATTTTATAATTTCTTTATAACTACTTTATAGCTAAATAACTATTGTTGACATTAATATTAATTATAAGTAGTCTCTCAAATGTACATATGTACAATGTACAATGTAATATTATTGAACAGAAGTAATTAAATATTAGAAGATAATTAGCAATCTTTTCATAAAAGTTATTGAAATCTGTATTGTGTAGGCCTCAGTCATAATATTTGATACTGTTAGTAGGCCAAGGCCAATTTATTCTGGAAAAATATAAAGATAAATCACTCCGGTGAGTCCGTCTATCATCTATGTAGACACAGTAAAACATCACTCAAACTTTCAAAATTGCACTTTAAAAGACAATTGTTCACCTTCATTTAAGCTCAAGATTGTAATTGCTTATGGATTGCTTTATATGCGAAATATTCAATTAAAGTTTATGTCATCCGCAAATGTTTATCTTGATACGGCTACATGGGAACATATAGATTAATAACAAATATAAGTTAAGATTTCTAAAAATAAGATTAAAAATACGTTTAAATACATTGTGAAATTAGTAACTGTAAATACGCTCAAAATGATCATTATTCTATGATAATGATTGGCTGAGTATAAAAAGAATATTATTTTAGAAGCAGATTAGCTATTCTTGCATTGAAAGCAGATTGCTTTGTTTTTTTTCAGAATTAAAATTATTTATTTATTTTTTATCGGATTTTTTTTCGCCTAATTTACCGGAGGGGACCATCATGATCAGAACGGTCCTCTACGTCGTCTGTGTCGCGGGACTTTTCGTCCAACTTTCACTCAGCGCTCCGGGTATGTTCATTTACGCGTGTATTGTTCAATTTTTTTTTATTTAGACGGGGGGGATCAAAATATTCGATGGGGGGGGGATGAGGGGGGACCTAATTCGGTGTGACGTTTATTTTACTCTGTACGTTTAATTGTATTGAAAAGCCAGAAAAATGATGAACATGAAAGAATTTCTGGTTTATTTAAGGGTGACATTTCGGTTTCGTACCGTTATTTAATCTGGTTATTTTAGTGTGTCATAGTTAATAATGTAAATTACTTAATTTTTTGCCCTAGTTTTACTGCCATATTGCCATTCTCTAATTGATTTCGTGCAAAGGTATCTAAATATAGCTCAGCTAGTTTAAATATATTTCATCACACATGGTTTAGGGTTGGGTTGTGTCGAATAGTTGTGTCTATGCACTGATCACGGTGGCGCATTTAAATAGAAACATGCTCAAATGCGAATCGAATAGACATCTATATATTACTGAAATATATGTTTTTCAGTCAATTAAAAGTAATATTTTATAGGTATTAAATGTGTTCAGATTTTGAGATAATAGTGGTGTCCCTTTAAGTTCAGTCTGTTACAAATAGTAAGTTGTATATTTAGTAAGTTGTAACAATTAGATGAACTTCAGCAGTTAAGAAGTTATGATTTCTGAGAAGATAATAGACACAAAAATGTAAAATGTAAATGTTTCAGATGTAAATGTCCAGTTTTGTTATGTTGAGCATCAGACAGTAAATATGTGATCTGATATGTTTAGTTTAATAGCTAATTGAAGGATCAATTGATATTAATATTATATATCTGGAATTAAGATTTTGAATTTAATTAATTTAGTATTAATTGGCCTTGGTGAACTGGTTGGCTCTATTTTAAACTATTAATTATATTAACTAATGTCTAGGATTGATTGTCCCGTAGTTTTGATTTTTGTTCGAATTTAGATTTGATATTTTTCTTTGATATACATTGAAAGTATGCTTTTTGTCTGAGTATTGAATCTACTTACTACCCGCCTTGCACAACTTTACAGTGAAACATTTTACTTGTCCATATTTCAGGAAGACATGATTGCAAAGTTAAAAGTAGTTGCGTTTATCTGTAATTTGGATCATAAAATTGGCTATAAATTGGCAATAATTTATTTTTCTTATTTAAAAATATAAAGGTTATTTATATTTATATACAGTAACAAGAGTTAGATTATCAGATGAATATAGATGCGAATATAGTTAAATTAGTGACCTTTGACAAAATAAAAGTTTCTTGCTTTTATTGGACAATATGTTTGGATTGTATGTCTATGTCCGGTTTCAGGAAGCGTACATATTTTATGTACAGAACCCATACATATGCATCGATTAGTTTAAATTGGGTTAAATTGCGCAATGATTTTGTTTTAGTAGCGTTACGTCATAAAAACCAGATGACGCTATAGTCCAATGAATTAGCTGTAATTGCCAAGGGTCATGCACATTTTAACCGGTATATAGCTAGAATGAGTTTTTTAGTTAAACAAGCTTCCTGAAACCCGACATTAAAGAGCCATACAATATAAACATTAAATTATTTTTGTGGCCAGCCCTCTGAATTACCAACCATCCAAGAAGTGGCCGTTGATAAAACATTCTGCCCACCCTTAGTTTTGATTATTACATATGATATATTTAAACCACACTAATAACATGGCATAAACAATAACATAGAATTAAATACTTGCACTTAAATATTACATGTATGCTAAGTAGTAGGGCTGTACCGAGCAAGCTTTTTTGCATTTTTGCTGAGCTCCGAGTACTGAGTAGTTGAAGGCAACTTTTGCCAAACCGAGAACCGAAACGGAGTATTTGAATCGGTATAATTTTTTTGAACATTTTGAATTTCTTGAAATTTTTATAATTGAATAAATTTTACGATTAAAATTTATTCAAATTTTTTTATTTTTGCGGCACCCACAATGACCTCCATAGCCAGGCTTCAACTATTGGTCGACTGTTGTTAGCTAAGAGCCTCTCCATGTATATCTTTCCTTCATGCACAAAATAAACAAGTGAGCTATATTATGGATGTCATTGTTTTTTTTTTGTAATTATTTTATTTCTTTCAATACTCGGCATCGGCGATAGTGGTGTGCCGAGTATTGCCGAGTATGTAAAAATCTGCAAAACCGAGTAGCCGAACCGAGTATCGATTCGGCCCTGCTGAGTAGTATAGGTTATTGCGTTCTATTAGTTTTTGCTGAGAGACAGATTTGAGGTCTACACTGGGTGATTGTACTGTGTGATGGTCGGTTAATGACTGACATTGGGTTTACTTGTTGATTGGAAAAAGGGAGATGTGTTTTTAAAAGCCACTGGTCGAGAGAGAGAAAGAGAGAGAGAGAGAGAGGGAAAGAGAGAGAGAGAGAAAGAGAGAGCTTGCATGTTTACAGTAATGGTTCAGTGCTGAATGACTGATGTTATAGAGGCAGGGTAGCTTTAGGTCAGTTAGATTAGTTTGAGGGGAAGAGAAGGAGAGAGAGAGATATAGGAGAGAGAGAGGAGAGAGAAAAGAGAGAAAGGAGAGAGAGAGAGAAGAGAGAGTGAGAGAAAAAAGAGAGAGAGATGCAGACATCAGAGAAAAAGAGAGAAAGAGAAAGAGGAGGGGGGGGGAGGGGGTGGAAAGAGATGCAGAGAGAAGAGAGTTTGAATTAAGAAACAGTTTAAATTAGGAACATTTGCAATTTACTGTAGAAGGGGGTTTTGAATTTATAAAAAAACATCTCGAACAGCATCAGGACTTTCATGGAACATTGATTTTAGTGAGGAGTCAGTATTAGGATTATGACTTAGTAATGAAATTGACAACTTGAAAGTAATTATTACACAATGGGTGAATGATTTATTTGTCCAGTTACTTGTTTATTCTTATTAAGGATCTGTTTTGAGCTGTAAAATTAGATTTTTTTGATACAGAAAATTGTTGAATATATTGAAAGGATGTTTTTTGTCATGCAATTATGCGTGCTGATTTTAATGTCTTATGATTAGTGTTTATTGAACAAATTTGTAGCAGGTCTTATTGAGACATTCTTTCTTTTCCTTTCATTACTATATAGAAGCCCCTTTTAAAAGACTTTCTATGTAGAAAAATGCATTTTCTTTTTGTGTCCAATATGTGATATTTTGAAGGCTACTTCTTTAGCTGCTAATGGTGCTCTTATATTCTTTGTTCTTATGTTCTTTGTTGTTCTGTTCATTGCTGAATGATAATTATAGAGCTGTGAGAACAGTGTCTACTGGTGTACATGCTGTATTATGTATACATGGATGATACTGTATGCATTCGTATGACTGTTTCTTTATGATCTGTGCACTGGATGAATTCTCATTACAGAGAAATTTGCAGTCATTTGGTGAAATTACTAGCAATTGAAGTAACATTTTCATTTACTCGCAATACTGGTTAATAAAAATGTACTTGCACATTTAAGTGCATGTAGTTGTGAAATTATGCAGAAGAATAAACATTCTGTGTTATGTAGTTCCATTGAAAGGAGACTTCTTTTGATTGTTGCTTTTGTCTTTTTTGGGTGTTCCTATCACTGTAATTTAATCCCAATTTTATCATAGTATCAGTTAGATCTGTTGATAAGTACAGGTAATCCTGACAGAATACTGCACTATCATGATTATTTTACTGCTAATTTGAAATATTACTTTTATATAAGCTCTTGTTTTAGCACTCTTTATTTCTAATAGACATTAGAGTTTATTTTCAAGTCTATTTTCGTTGCTACTGAAAACATTGCTTTTACTGCTTCCCTTGTGGGGCATCATTAATGATGATGTGTACATGGTAGACTCATGCCTCCCAGTATTGAAGTATTAAGATGTAATATGATGATATTACATCTCAAGTCTCTCGAGGCAATAATCATTATCATAAATTTGCTGTCTTGACATTCTATCTGTGTATTTCTTTTCTGCCTGCAAATGTTCTTGGTATCTCTTACAAAGTAGACGTCGTAATGCTGAATTGATATGAACATATTTTCAGAGCATATTTGGATACCACAGGGAATTTTATTGTTCTATTAATAGGACAATAAAATAAATATAATTTATAATTTAATTCATACATTTGATAAAGTAGACTTTTGTTTACATGGAGAGTGATAGGATTATAGAAAACAAAGACATTTGATTATGCAGTACAATCAGTACTAGCATTTAGTACATCTGGTACTTGTTTATAAATATTGGCTTGGTAAAAAAATTTTCTTTAATTATTGTTATAGTTTCTTTGAAGGGATGAATGTGTTTTTATTGTTTATAAGTTTTACCCAAAATTCTTCATGATATTTGCAGTTGTATTTATAAAGTATATTTTTCTCAGTAAATTTAAGTGAATCTTCTAATAGCTATATATCTGAGTGGCCCGTTTTTGTTTGATAAAGGGAGAGAAATAATCCTAGAGGATAATCGTAAGGATTTCTCTGACATTCAGTCGATGATTGTAGGAAGTCACAGGATGGATTAGAGTTGAGTGCTTATTGGTGTCTGCACTTTTAGCTGAGAGAAAGAGAGAGAGAGTGTGAAAGTTGAGCTGTGCTGTTTTTGTTTTAAAAATTTCTTTTCTGGAAATAATTGTTTCCGGAATGTCATTATTGTTTCTTTACATTTATAAGTTTCTTATGGTACTTTATTTCTTGTTCAAATCACTTAGCGTAAGGTAAACTAAATAATTTGGGATAATATTTGAGTAATTTAAATAAATTACTATAATAAGTATTACTAAAATAAATATTTCAATATAGAATTACGATATTAATGGTTGTTTGAAATATATAAACCTTATTTGACTGAAATACGAATTCAGCTTTCTTGTAGACTATTAGTAATAATTATTTATTATTACTAATTATTAAAGTTATTTTAAAATTATTAAAGTTATTTTATTGTTAATCCATCTTTAGATATGATCTGGTTAATATATATTATAAATTGTGTTATTCATAAGTTGACTAGACTATTTTGTTAGGTAGTCAGTGATATTTTGTTATATTTTCACAACTTGATGCCTATAATCTATATAGAGTAGCATTATAAGTTTAAAATTTTATAATTTTTTAATCTTCTCAACACACGTGTGAGATAAAGACTTTAACTGTCAATATAATCCACTTAAAATATGATGGATGTTTGAGTGGAATTTTTCTTTAGTATTTTTTTAGTTTTCTGGATTTCTGGTGGCATCCTGAGCCAACGGACTGAATGATTGATGACTCTAAGTACTGGATTGACATTTATGGAGTGAGAAATTTTACTCTGCGGACACTTGGTTTATTTTGAAACTATCCTAATTGAATATTTTAAAATAATGAATTTACAGTGGATTTAAGATAGATTGAATTTAGGGTAATTAGTGAGATTCGAATTCCAGTAATTAATACAAATAGTTGGATTGTTGTAGTTGTAACTTCAAGATTTATAGTAAATTATGAGCACTACTATTTTTAATCTTATGATTGCAAATATATTCACTTACTGAACAACTGAACAGTGTGCTAAAACAATAGAAAACTGACAAAGTAACATCAAAATAATATCTGTTTTACAGTGTGATGACTAAACACGATGGTTACCTGTTGACAATATTCAGGGTACCTCGACAAATCGGCCCCGAATAAGTCAACCCAACAAAATGACCTCATTGATTCATTTAGTAGCCATAAAATTGAAACTAACCTTAAAGTTAACCTGAAATCTAATGTTAACCCTAACTTTAAATGTAAACCTGAATTTAACTTCAACCTTAACCCTACAAACTAATGGTGTAGCCGATTTTTTGGGGTTGATTTAACCATCATGGCTATTTTATGATTAAGATAATTTGTCTGCAGAATTTTGGTCTATAACACTACGTCCACGTCATTTGGTCTGCTGTGACATTGGGGTTAGGGTTAGGATTAGAACTATGGTTAGGGTAGATGTTGATAGACCAAATGTTATAGTCCAATTGTAATTTAATATTTTAATATTACGTCATTCTAATATTACTTCTGAAGTAATATCAGAACGGCATAAATTTAATAAATTTAGACTCAGTAATTTTGACTCTCTTGATATCTGTATATTTTACATTCAGGGAGCGTTTGTCCATTGAGTCTATAATTAGATTAGATGAAAGTATCTGATGAAGCAAACTATCCTCCTGCAGGCTTGGTCTCAGGAATCTGACCACATGAAATATAGATGAGCCCAGTCAAAGTGTAACGATCAGCTACTCATGAGTTGCTGGCAGTCCCATAGTGCTTGAGGTGCCACAATTTACTGCATGAAAAATATATGCTGTGAAGATTTTGTGAACTATATTGGAGAGGTTTGAGTTAGTGGTGAAACGGCTGGATTGCATAATAATGGTTTCATTATCGAAAGTATTTTTCATTAGGGAAAGAATAAAGGGATGTTTGTAAATGGTTTAACCATGCTTCATAATAGAGCAGTCTCGTAATTTTGTGATTTTTGTCAAATAATTTGCTGATTTTTTTTATAAAATGGGTCATGTTATGAGCAGAGTGTCTGTAGATAAAGTTGATAACAAAAATAGTCTTTGTCTGTTTTTATCTGAGCCTACAATCGCTTTCTTGTTGACGATAGGGGTGTGTTCATAAAGTTTTGTGTCAAATCAGTGCAAATCTGTTGCTCAGTAGTTTTTATTCTGTCGTGACTTTAACTATGATATAGGCTCAAAGTATGTTGTGGGAATTGCCTCATGGTCATGGTAGTCCCAATAGTTAATATTGGAACTACCATGAATTTTTTTTTAGGACTATTTACCTAAAGTTGTTAATGAGGCAATTGTTATACTATGACAAGCTTGAAAATACTGGCTTGATTAAATACAAATTTGAAGTTATTTTCGTAGAAAGTTTATAACTTTTGAACCAACTGAGATATCATAGTGAAAGTTGGTAGTTAGATATCAAGTTTCCTTCTCTAAAAACTCACAAAAGTATATTGTATATTGCGTACGAATTCGGTGATCTACCACTTTACCAGCGATCTTTGCCGTGTTAAAGAGTCAAGCATTTATTAAATATTCATTCTTCGCTTGTTTTTTTTGCATGCTCAGTTTACACTGCCTTTTTTTGTGTTGATTTGACAGAAAACATCAAATAAACTAAAAAATTCACAACTTTGCAAGCAAAACTCTTTATTCTAATTAAATAAATGAATATCATTACAATTAATAACATTTTCTGCATTAGCTTTTTTTAATGCATTACGGCTGCAATTCTCCATATATCTATCATAACCCCTTTCTCTAATCTCAACTGTCTGACTAGAATTACATGCATTAGTTGTCCTTAATTCCTTGAAGGGCCTCGTTGGCTGCACGCCGTCGCGTTGCCTCTCGTCGATGCAACGCCGCGACTCGGTCTGGTATCGATCTTAGGGCCGCCTATAGCTCTTCGGGGAAATTATCTCTCAGCCTGTTACACGTTGATTGTATGCTGAATATAGCAAGTTCTCTCTCTCGCTGTATACACATGGTCGTTCTACTGTAGTAAATCTAATTTGCTGACATAAAAAACTGTTGGTATTTTTAACCGGTGAAACGGAATGGGAAGTGATGTTAAAAAGTCAGATTCTGTGAGTTGTGAATTTGAAAGTAGCCAGTGATTGTTTGCGGTAATTTTTTAAGTCAGTCTCTTTTTACTGGGGGTTCAAAGTGATCTTTAAAAGTCTCTTGTAATTTTTGAATAAAATTGTATTTATTGTAAATGTATCAGAGATGAATTGATTCGATGGAGTCCTATACGCAAATCTGGTGAAAAGTTAATAATGTTTTAAATACCTCATTTTATTTGAAAGTAAAATGATGAGCAATTATCATCAGTTATTTAATATAATGTATTTATTCACTCTCTAGACTTTGTTCGTTCTTGATTACTGCTTTTTTTCACTCAATTATGGTTGTTTTTTGGGTCATAAATAATTGACTTTATCAGAGCTAGTTAGTATAATCGGCCTTACGTTATAATCCTAGTGATATCATAAAATGCTGTGTTCATTTTTTGCTGTATTTTTAACTGATGGTGAACATATTTTTTCACTTTCAGCAAATCTGATTGATTTCTGTTCTCTCATCTTTCTGTACTGCTGAGTATATGCTCTGAACAGAAGTTATTTCAACGTTTATTTTTAAGAAAAGTCTTTCAGTTTTTATCTAATGATTCAAATGAGATTTGCATCTTCAAATATGGAACTAGTTGATTTTAGCTTATGCTCAGTTCACAAAAATGATATCGTTTTGAATTTGTCTGGATTTTTTAATGCGATGTTATATTATGGAGTCTTGATATTATTGCTTAATTAACTAGTGTCATTTTTATCAGTTGTACTTTACCTATGCAGTAAAATAAAAATAAAAAATAAATTAAATTGAGTTTTTTTACAGATTATTTAGCTTCCGTTGTAAAAAAAGATTTACTGTTATGAAACAGGATGTCTAATGTCATGATTCTTCTCTTCTACCCCCCCCCCTCTGTATAAAATGATTTTTTTATATCCATGGTTTTATTAGAGACTGGTGTGAAATATATGAAAATTTTAAATAATGAATTAAATATCATTAAATTTACTTTAAATAAAACAATACAAATAAAACCTAAAATCTCTTTTAAGAAATAAAAAAACTGTTTTTCTCCATTAATCGAACAAGTAGCACTTTGTGGACAATGCTCTGAATCGCGATAGACTTTGTAAGTGATTGGTCGCATGATTGAGCCTGGTATTATTGCAAGTATTGCTCAGTGACTGTGATGGAGAGAGAGTGGATGGATGAATGCTAGGGAGAGTGATGGAGAGAGTGGATGGATGAATGCTAGGGATGAAGGGAATGATGTAGGATGGGGGGTGGGGGGGTGGTGGGAGGGAGGGAGTGATAGTTTACAACAATATAGTTGCCTAAATATCAAGTTTGCTGCTATGATATAAATCAATTAGAAGTTGTATTAATAACCAATTCTTTAAACTAATACCGAACTATAACTTAAACTGAAACTCTTACCCTAAACCTTCACCATAATTGTATTCTTAACCTCAATTTTAACCCTAAATATTTAGTCTACTGACTAAATGCTACTCCTATTAAATATGCATGATTGATTGTAAGTCTTTAGTGATCTTGACTATAGCTATGGCATAGCTGTGTTGTGATCATCCGTGCAGCTGCTTTGAGCTGATTTCTAGAAAGAATTGATCGATGATGTATGAAGATAAATGATAGTAGTTATTGTGTAATTAATTAACTTTGTTTCATTGTAGTTCAGTCGAACGATGACAATTTTTGTTTTATCATTATCTTTTACTATCATTATCATCTTTTTCATTATCATCATCATCATCATCATCATCACTGTCATTATCACTAATTAGTAAGATCATTTTTATTTTCTTCTTTATTGATATAATTAATGAAGAATAAATCAAAAGAAGCAAAACAATTAATTTAAAAAAAAATGAAATACTTGTTCATCCGCAATAATTTTTTCTGTTTCATGGCTTGATGATATTTTAAATTTTCTTTCGATTTCTTATTCTCTAAAACATGAGCCATCCATCAATACATCCTTTTGCTCCTATATTTATATTTCTGTGCCCATGTGTGAATACGAACTGTTTTAATATATATGATGTTTGGGATTACCTAATATGGATTCTATAATTTCTGTACATTTCAAAATATCTTATATATTGATGATATACCATGTGAATATTCAAACGATTAATTGCTCTGAGTCGAGTTCTTGTTTGATATGTACAAGTGCGATAAAATGCATTCATATATTTGGAAGTGTTTTATATGTTTGGCTGATAACAATATTGCCTCAGCTGTATTGGCTTTTCTATAGAGCCCCGAGGCTTACATCATAGTATTCGATCTCTTGTGCAGCTTTAATGTCATCAACCGGTGTACCACAGGGCACACAGTTAGAATTGGTTCTAGGACAAAATGTTGCCGGACAAAATGTCACAGACAAAATGTCACGGACAAAATGTCGTGGCCTAACCCTAACCCTAGGGTTTCAAATTTTTCTGTAATTTAAATATTACAGAAAAATTTGAATTTTTAGTGTTTAATTTGAATGTATGTGCGTTATTAAAGTCTGAATATTGCTTGAGTGACATGTAATTTGTAAATTTATTTTGGATATCACAAAATAGTTAATTTAGACTGATGTTACCTTAAAATATAGTCATTTATTATAGATAATTTAATTCAAAGTTTTCTCTTTTTTTTCAATATAACAAACTAATACTGTATTATATGAAGTTATACAGTACTACTGGATTCTTTTTTTGAGAATTAATGAATTATTAACTTAACAATTTGTTCCATTAATGAAGTCAACATAAAATTCTTAAGTTGATTAAGAAATTAAATTTGATATAAAATCACTTTTAGATGACAAATTGGGTGTTGATTTTGAGCAAAATTCTTTTTATTAGCAGAAGGTATTCTTACTGATGCAGTTGTGGCTATTAGCGGACACTAAATGAGTAGTATTATATAACTGCACACCAGGCAATCATAACGTCAGTCTTATTGCTGTAACAGCCGGCCTGTATATAAGGACTGCAGCTGTTCATGCAGTTATCGCTGGACATTATGGTCTTCTTTACGACTCTTCATCATTATTGACCAAATTGCAAAACAGTCTTTTGTCCTCCTTAATCCGTTCTATTCTCTGCATGCTGTTAGTTGAATTTTTTGTTGTTGTAAATTGTCAAAGTTCTTCATTATTTGGGTCTATTAGAGAATGTGTGGCAAAAAAGGGACTCGAATGAAACAGTTATCTCATATTTTTATGAATATAGACTCAACAAAAATGTATAACCTGCACGCATCTTTAACTCTTAGATTCTTTAAATTGTAAAATTAATTTAGATAACCCGCAAATATACCCCGCGGGTTATATAAGGAAATGTTTATTACGGCAGTGGTTCTGTGGAACCTGTGGTCCTCGCGGCCATCTCCCTGGTGGTCCGCAACGAAACCCTAAAATGTATATAGTTTTTTATTATAAACATACGGACTGAAGAATTTCAGTAATTTTATAAAAAAAATTATTTCAATCGCCAGATTATATTATAATAGAATATTTTACTACAATGTTCTATAAAAATTATAAATTTATAGGGTCGCGCGCAATAAAAAAAGGTTTCTTACAGTAGTTCAGAGGCACAATTTTCAGTAGTGGTTCGCGACTGAGACACCAAATTTATAAGTGGTCCTTGAGTATTAAAAGGTTGAGAACCGCTGCACTATGGTATTCTGACTAGTAATTATGGAATCATATACACCAACTTTTAATAGGTACATGCTTCCATGCCCGCTTCTGTAACAGCTACATTCACATTCAGCAGCTACTAGCACCATTGACTACCATTGACTTGCATGATGAACATATTATTAAGGCGTGAAAAACAATCACATAATATTATATTTAGTAGAATTATATATGCCAATGTATCTTAGATTTTTCCCCAGTGTATTTTCTAGTATATACTGAAACAATTCTACTGTTGAATAATAGAGATATATTTGAATACAGATCCTACAAAGAGTGTAACTGAGGGACGTGTCTATCATGGTGTGATACGAGAAGATGCGGAAGATGGATCTGTGGTCACTCTGGATGCTCCACTAGTCATCAGCAAGACTAAAGGTACATTGCAAACTTTTCTACTTGTTTTACTAATACTACTTTTTCTACTTGTTTTACTTGATTTGTTGACTAATATTTAGTTATTATATTATAGCAAGATTTTATTGAAATTGTTTTGTTGTAAGGTGTAAGAACAAATCTATGTTAAATTTGTTGATTGTTTTATTTAATGAATGATTGATTGAGTGATTGTTAAATTTATGTAGTAAGTGGTTAAATGAATAATTTCACTGGTGAATGATTGATTGCCAAATCTGGAATTTTTTTCAAAATTAAATTTTTTGGCTATTTAAATATTTGTCTGTATCTGAGAGTAATTCACTGGGGTATTATTACATTTGTCTGTATCTGAGAGTAATTCACTGGGGTATTATTACATTTTAAAAGTTATTTTTTTATTAATAGTTGTTAATGTTAATTATTCTGTTTGGCTTTAGTTTATACATTATTTTAAATGTAATTATAGTTTAACATGTGAGCGATATCTCATACATGGCTGCCAATTTCAGCATATTACTAAAGGGTGCAGTAAGCTAGACATCCAATTTAGGCTCAAATTCTATGAATTGATGCTTAACTACTTTGCCATTAAACTTTTATAACATTTTAATGGTGACAAATGTTTTTCATCCAACAGATGTAGTATGCGGCTACACTGTATTCAAGTCTGGGGCCCTTCCCGTTCCCTTTCAAGTTATTCTAGATGACCCCAAGACTGGTGGGGCCCAGATTATACTAGCCAGGGGCCAGAAGTTGAACTTTGAACTCATCTCTAGTTATGAGTTTGATATTGCTGCTGATGATTGCGCTACTGGAGCTCATTCAGCAATCAGGTGAATTGTATTAGTTAACCTAATTCAATCAGGTGCAACTTGCATTATTTATATTTGTGGTTTCACCCCTCATAAATATTTAAATCAATACTTCAATTAATTTTTAATTCAATATTCAAATCATTTGCCATATCTCTGATGACTCTGAGAATTATACAAAAACTCTTGTCATATGGTAATATAGGCCTAGTTGCTGTGTTTTGACCAAATATATTCTGAAACAAATACAAAGTTTGAGAAAACGTTCCTGCATCAACTCTGTAATAAAATCTAGATCACAATGTTGTCTGTTTACAAACTAATAACATAAATATTATAGCTTAAAACAGATGCATTAGTTGGATCAAAATATCATACAATTTTGTTGTAATCTTGATTTTACATAATTCTTAATTCAATAATAACGAAAGTTTATCATGTTCACACAGAGACAGAGTGCACATAGTAGTAGAAGATGTGAATGACTTTGCTCCTGTTTGGAGGGAGCAGACCTACACTATAGAGGCTGTAGAGGGGGTCATGTACAAGAGACTGATGCAGTTAGAGGCCATTGATGGAGACGGATCTGAACCTTTCTCTAAGATCTGTCAGTACATTCTGCAGTCCACGGAGGTTCCTTTTAAAATTGATGAACACGGTAAGTTGTGTGATGGTGATCTAAATTTGCTGAAGTGATTTTTATGGCACTGATCTTTCTTGAGAACTCCTGTTGACCTTGATATATCAACATTTGTCCAACCTTAAACCTAGCCATAACCCGAAATTGTCAACCTAGTAGCCATAACCTTAGCCATAGCCCTAAACCTAGACCTAATATTGCGGTAGACCAAATATCAGTAGATTTAAACTGAAAGTCTGTAGATGAGTCTGTAATGACACGTTTTTAATGTTTTTCACAGTAGCGGCAATAATGAAAACAAAGATTATATTACAGTACATCACTGAATGGTTTATGGATTTTACCGATAAAGTTTACTAATGAATGACAATAAATTTCAGTTACTAGCATACACAGCACAGTGCTCTGTTAGATGAAATATCTGGCTGTAAATAGATATATTTCTACTGTTCTACTGTATATATTTTATTTATTCGGTCGTAATATACTATAGTTAACAAAATGTACAGGAAAAAAGTTTAAAGTTATATTTTATATTGATTTATTGAAAAGTTATGATAATTTATTCTGAATGTATTTAGAATCTGCATCCTCTAAACTCTATCAAGCAGTACATTAAAACTCATTGTTGACTAATTACTGTATTATTATTATTTTGTTTAATTACTGTATTATTATTATTATAGTAGCTAAATACTGTATTGTTATTATATTACCTAATTACTGTTATAGGCTATCTGCAGAATACTGAACCACTGGATTACAGCGTGAAGCATAACTTTATTCTGGAAGTTTTTGCTGAAGATTGTGGTCATAGAAGATCAGAGAGACTTCTCATTAATATCATCGTTAAGCCTGAATGCAAGATTGGATGGCAGGGTAGGTACTGATAAGAACTAAATGAATAGTTTAATAATTTAATAATTAAAAGATAACATGGCATCAAAAACAACTAAATTAAGAGTTTCTTTTATTTATAAAACATCAAATTTATTATTCAATTTATTGTTTGAAATTTGTGAATGGATCACTGGTAGGTGATAATGAAATTTTTGTAGAAAATTCTGCTGCTGGGAATTTCTAGTTCTATGCAATGATTAACTGGATGGTGGCATTCAATTTCAAGAAATTTCTTACAAATTTCAAAATATATATGTCACCAGACAGAGATTTTAATCCACTATGTAGAGATTGATAGAGTTACTTGAGTTATCACTTAATACTGTAATGAAATAATTATGTTACACATGGACATGTACCTTGGACTCTGATGAAAATTTAACATCAGTAATTTGCTAGTAGGCCTACTTCTTTACACTTAGCTTTTATGACATTTAGTTTAGTTTCAACTTAGTGTCTAAATTAAATGAAATATCTCCAATTTGTGTAAAAAGAATTATTTGTAGGCATAAAGCAGAATGTTGACTACGTGACAATGTCAAGTCGTATATCACTCGCTGATAATGCCACGCTGGAGCTGTGTGGTGCCACTTGTGATCTGAAACAAGTGACACTGAGTCTTAAGCTGATTGCCGAACAGAAAGAGCCGAGCGGCTGTCCTATAGATAAGCCATCAATGGAAGCCAGAGCCAAAGCATGCGGTGGGTAAATAAATAAGAGTGACCCATTAAAACGGCCCAGACAAATCAACCCCGATTATTAATTTTAGGTCTAGGATTTGGTTTAGGGTTTGTTCTATGGTTCGTTTATGGATCCATGCGACTATTTTATTTTCTTTAAAAATTTTACTGTTAATCATCATTATCTTCATCAATTGAATGTATTTCTTTCTTTGTAGTTAGATATTTAGTTGGTCAAATATTACTATAAATCTGCTATATTTGTTATTCTCCTTTCTTCTCTACTTATTAATCCAATTGTATGCTCAGCATTAAATGATGCTCAGCATCAATTGACCACAGCTTTTTTCCTCTGATCTGTTCATTATAACTGTCTTTAATGTCTTAAACAGTTCTACAATATTATTTTATTATTTGCAATGTTCTTAAAATAGACAAGTAGAAAACTGAAATAAAGGTTCCATCTAAAATTGCTGTCTTTTTCACTAAGGCACGTCACCTGATTCAGTCACCCTTCTACCAGACACTTCAAGTGATAGCGTTCACTCGTTTGATGGCAAGTCAGTGGCGTACGATGTACAGGCAGATAAGTTCACTGGCGTGTTAGAGGATCATTTCAGTGTCGCTACTTGGCTGAGACATGAGGAGCAGAGCGCTGATCTTGAGGAAGTGAAGCAGCATATACTGTGCAATGCTGACGCTGAAGGTTGTAATATTTTGTTTTTAATTTAACAGTATTTTTTTTAACTAAAAGTTAAAAAAGATTTAAAGTTAAGTTTAATGTCATGAGACATCATCCATATTATATGAATGATGTCTCAGATGTAGCTGTCAATTTTTAGCGTCTTACTAAATGGTGAAATAGTTAGAGAAATAGTGAGCTGTCCAGGATTCGAACCTGGACCCGTTGCATTTGAGTCCAGTGCTTTAACCATTTCTCTAATTAGCCTTGACTCTTTAAGTAACTTTTTCTTGAATACTTTAATTCTCTCATTAATCTTATTTATATCATTTAATGTTGTATTCTGAATTTTCCTATTCTTCTCTTACTTACTACAGGAATGAACCGTCATCACTACTCGCTATTTCTTCATAACTGTCGTCTCATTCTCCTGCTGCGCAAGGAACCAGGAGACAACGTAGACATGAATGTCTTTAAGCCGGCAGAGTGGCGCTGGAAGCTGAATGAGGTGTGCGACGGAGCATGGCATCATTATGCCGTCACGGTTGAATTCCCACAGGTAGGAAATCAGTCATGCAGTCAATAGTAATTAGTAGAGATTTACTGATTAAGAAACAATATTCGTAAATAAGATGGATACTCCAAATTTGGTTTCTATTGTTATATTTTACTGACAAGTAAATACCATTTGTAAATAATATAAATGTCTAAATGTAAATAATATAAATGTCTAAATGTTGTTCGTATCATTGTATTTTATTGATAAATAAACAACAGAACTAACTTGTAAATGAGATAGGAAGTCTAAATTTTATTTCTACTATTGTATTTGATCCAGTGTTGATATATATTAACACTGAGTTGTGATTAATCTTTGATCTTTCTTCAATTTCTTCAATTCAATGTCATTGGACAGAATAATTAAACAATAACAGAATAATTACTGCTTTTTAGCTACTTACAGAGATTTTATCATTTATTTTTTTCTTATTTTTATAATATTAGTATATTTTAGCTACTTTCAGCGATGCTACCTTTTAGCTACTTTCAGCGATGCTACCTTTTAGCTACTTTCAGCGATGCTACCTTTTAGCTACTTTTAGAGATGTCTAAATACCTTTTTTTTTATTTGTATTTTTAGTTTCTTTAAATAGCTACTTTAGAGATGCTATCCAAATCTATCTAGTAGTACAACTTAACACATATTAGTATAACTTAACAATATATCAATATATTATACATTCTTTTTATATACAACTTTATGACATATTTTGCTAGGTCCGCCTGTATGTAGACGGCCAGTTAGTGGTCAACTCTAAGCACAACCCAGCTATCATTGATGACTGGCCACTGCACCCATCAAAGAAAGCCAAGGGGCACAAGTTAGTCGTAGGCGCTTGCTGGGAGGGGGGTGATCATCATTACGGCCAATATCTGCGCGGTCAACTGGCTGGGTTGACCGTTGTTAATAATAACACGGAGAGTGACCAAGTGATTCAATGCATCAATAGTTGTCATGAGAAGTTGGACTTTCATGCTATTTCTGAAATGGAATCTGGAATGGTTAGTCCCCCACTAATGGTGTTTTTTGGATTTTAGTAATATGGTTTTAAAGATTGATTTTTATTATTTATTTTATTAAATAATTGATGATATTTCTATGAATTTTTTTAAATTTTATTCATTGAGTTTTGAATTATTTTGATAATGGTTGATTAATAAGATTTATTGTAATTTATTGCAGAATATTCTTATTCAATTTTTTTGTGTATTTTATAAAGTTGTACTTTTATATCTATTTTAATCATGTTTGTATAGCTGAACAAACACGAAATATCCAAATCCTATTTATATGCTCTGCCTGCTTGATTGTTTAATTTAACAGTGACAATAATAATATATACTTATTCTTTAAGAAATAAAGAGTAGAAATTTGAGTATTTACTTTGTTGTTCAGTCGATCTCAATGAACAGTGAGATGACTCAGTTGTCTATCACTGGTCACAGCAAGGAGAGCGTAGAGAGACTGATGAATCGTGTTGGCTATGTTAACTCTCGCTTGGTCACTGCTGACACTTCACTTATCACTCAACGCAACACTTTGATCAGTGTCGACACTGCTATTACGTAAGTGAAGTTATCCAGTGATACTAATTTAGAAAAAAAATTCCTAATTGATTTCCCGAATAAATGGTAATGGTTTCTTCTCTCAGTTGATGGTTTGTCCTCACTGCTTGAGTGGAGCATGTGTGGTCTTGATTGATACTGAGAGATGTCTGCGACATTGTCACTAGACGATTAAACAGCCTTTAAACTTTTATTGATTGATTTTAAATCATTTATAATGTTTAAGTAACCTAGTCAATTAAAGTTTACTTATTATTTATTTACGAAAAGAATAAACTAATGTTTAAGATAAGATAGTTTTAGGTAAAGTCTTTTCAAATGAAAGCTTGTTGATAATAATAATTACACGACTTTGATAAGGGTGCTGAGACTAGAGAAAAAATCAGAGAATTGGTGTGTGTTGGCTTGGTTGAAGGGTACATTATGAATCAAGGTTGTGTGTACTATTGGTTTGTAAGGATAATGCATCTGACTAGAACAACAGATGATAAAATGATAAATTGTAGACTTACGAGATTGATACTTTATGATAATTGCAGAATTGCATGGGAGAATTGTGAAAATATTTTGTAAGTTTTCAGATTAACAAAAATAATGACAATATATTAATGTTACTGATATGTATGAAGCAAGTAAATTTATTCAAAAATGTATAAATTTAATTCTCGTAACTTTTAATTTCTATTTAACAGTTGTTCAGATGACAGCAGTCTGTCAGTGTCGGCTGCCAGTGTTGTCATAAACATGCCGATTGAGCATCAGTCCGTACCTATGACAGTGACACTGACTGGCACCGTGCATCTGACACTTGACACGGAGAAACTGAAGGCTGAAGGAGAGAAGATCTTCAATGATCTGGCTATCACTGTGAACACAGAGTCACAGGTTGGTTTTTCCTTTATAATAACATGAAACCTGTACGATATCAAATGAATAATTTTTGTATTCATACTGATTGATAGTCAAATGGAGAATGTATATATTAGTATATACAGTATATATATAATAAATTAATAATATATACTGTGTATATATAATAATATACTATATACAATATATTTTTTACATTGTGTCAACTGAATTTTTGTGAAATTTTTGTTTGAATTACTGTATTTTTTAATCATTAAATATATCTGTAAAATATTATATATAATTATATATTATATATAATATATTATTTCACAAATACATGAATATAAATCCATTTAGAAATATAAAAAGATTTGATTGATATTATTTATAGAATGATGATTCCGAAAAAGATCTAATCTTGAGTTCTTGCGTTATTCTCAGTGAACCTAAACTTGACTTAATCTGCGAACAATTTAAGTTTCCCTATGATTTGACTGAAAAGAAGAATCTAGACATCATTTCTGACGTATATCAATTCACTATCACTGGTAACTTTAATTGTAGCATCTTTTAAAATTTAATATTATTTTAAACGAATGAGTGTCGCGTTAATTCAATATAATAATCTACTTGATGCTACTACTACTACTACAGAATGTGTCCTGTATATACTGCGAAGTAATCGATAAAGTTTCAAATGAAGATAATAATTCTGCATGGCGTAGGGGTAGTGCGTCTGACTCAAGATCGTAAGGTTGCGTGTTCAAATCTCAACAGGGTCAATTCTTTAAAATTTTGAAAATGTAAATTTTGAAAAATTGAACCGTCAGTTTTTGAATTCTATTTTAATTCTGTTTTTATTCTTAGTTTAAAAGTACTAGATCCTGTTCTTGGATAGGGTTTAGACCTAGGAAATATTGTTTAAATTTGAAATAAAATGAGTTTGCGTGTTCTGAAGGCCCAGCAAAGTCATCAGAGTTTCTCTCAGTACTGAGAGAGATGAACTATGAGAGAAGTAATGTGGAAGATTTGACTTCACGCAACTTTTCACTCAGATGTAAGACACAGGCCAGTCAGACCATCAGCAACACACTCACTGTGGAGGTCTGTATATCTGCATCTTTGGCTCCTTGTGTGTGTGTTTGTTTGGTTGTTTAATTATTTGTTTTTAGCCGGTTGAGATAATATATGGTATTAAATGTGTTGATATTTTAGTAAAACCTTCTTAGATAATGACTTGGCCAGCTTTTGCATCATCAGTTACAAGTTTTGTAATAATGCGATTATTTCTAATTGACATTCTGTTGCTTATATTGAAGAGTTTAGGAAATTTTATGATATTCTCTGCGAACTTAACTGGCTTTTTATTTGAGGCCCTTGTTTATTTTTTTTTGAATTTTACAAATTTTATATTGTGATTTTTTCAAAAGTTTTCATCAAAGAAGTTTTATTATGCTTATGTTATTTTATTTCTGTAAGTAGACTGTTTATAACTTCTATTTAGTTAAGCTTGATCCATCAGCAGCCTAAAGTTGAGGCTGTGGCTCATGCTGCTGTCTCAAAACAAGAACTTAAACACGGACTTGATGAACAGAGCAAGACTTTGACTAAATATGAAACGGGCAATGATGTCTCAAATGTGGACAAACATGCTACTGGTATGTAATTATAATGTAACGATATATAAAATAGTGCGCGTCTGAAATATAATCCCTTAGCGAAAATGCAATAATTACGCCAAAATTTAATATTTCTGTCATAGGGTGCGCTGAAAAAAAGACTCCTGCTAAAAATACAATAACTAAGCCAAAAATAAATATTTTTTCTTAGATTCAAAAAATTATGTTGTAAATAAAGCACCTGAATTTCTCACTACTGTTTTGTGACAGTATTTATTATAAGACACATCTCACTACACTTTATGTATATCACTATATATTATTGATCTACTATTATTGATCTACTGTTGCGTCTTATTATTTTTCAAATTTCTTCCGTCTAATTATTGCCTAAGTTCTTGTTTCTGTTCTTGCTTCAGGGGCAGGAATGGCCGTCATCGCTGTTGTTTGTGTTGGATTTCTTCTCTTCATAATAATCATGGTCATCGTGCGTATACACTCTGCACACAGACGTACGGTACACGTGAACGCTGAGGATAAACAGGAAATGGAATGGGATAATTCAGCTCTCAATATCATCGTTAATCCACTCGATCATGAGGTAAGAGATGTCATGAGGTATGGGATATCATGAGGTAAGGCGATATTATGAGGTAATGGGATATATCATCAAAAAATATCTCTTGGCTCTAGTGGCTTTCACTTGTACAATGACTTGCTGCACACTTAATTTGGTATTGAGACAATTCATCTTCAGAATTTTGATCTATGACACTACATCTACTGATATTTGATCTACTGTCATTTGATTTACCCTAATCCTAGCCCTAAACCCTGTTATTTATAGGCTGCATATGATGAGATGGAAATGAACGGTCTCCATGCCGATGACACTGATGACGATGATGACATCGGCAGTTTCCATGACGATGGACCCGACAGCTCGGACGAGGAGCAGGGCAGAGAGAAGGACAATGAGAAGGACAACGACAAGGGTCTGGAGTGGGACAGCACCACAGCCACTTACTGATATGTGACACTCGTGTGATGGAATCTGATGACATTTGTATCATATGTCTGATGACATTTATGTCACATATATGTTAGACTTAATGCCAGTCTTGGTCATCTATAATGTTTATGGCAAGAATGAAAGGCCAGCGTTTAAAAAATTTCTAAATTTAATCATTGAAACCGGTTTTCTTTAATTTGGTAAGAAAGAGAAAATAATCAGATTTCAAATTTTATGATGTTTCAAAATATAATAGTTATTTTATATTTTAACTTGTTAAAATATTGGTGAGATTGGCTATACAGTTAATTATAACTTTTTTGTTGTAAAGTTCATTTTTTATATCGCTTGTGTAAAATTTATTTTTATTAAAAAATTTCTGATGGAGTTTAAATAAGTTGTTTAAATCTTGCATTTAAATGATAAGCAGATGACCAGGATTGGTGGATTGCCCAGAGAAGGCTTTGCTTTCGCATTCGTTTTTGCGATTTCTAAACGCGTTTTGCGCTGCAATTGTTTATGATCTTGGTGTATTTATATTTACATTGTATATATATATATAATTTGTACGCTTTGTTTTATTTGTGCATTCAAATAATGCATGCATTAAATGAGGTAGATTAACTGACTACTCACAGATTCAAGTGAAATTAATTTTGAGCTGATGAAAGCATTTACAGATGGTGAAATTAAAGCAGCATGAAGTTATTCACTATTTTATGTTAACAGTGTCTTTTTGCGATGATGGTCAGCTATTAAACGTTAAAAATTTCTTGTAATTTAAGTAATTATTTAACAAATTGTTATACATATGATAATTAAATTACTAACCCTGAATTATTACATTCTTTCATATAATGCTTGTGTAGGCTCTCTTGAATCTATTATTGTTGGTCTTAGCGGATTTTTATATGGTTATTATACAGCGTGTCATTCAGAAATCATATAATGTTAAACGAATGACTGGATAGATATTTTTATTTTACAACTATTCGACTTGTTGGGTTTGTTCTATCATCATTTTAGCGCTGCATAATAGTTTGTGAACTTTCCTTTAGGTAGTATAATAGATAAACTTTTACTGAGTTTGTGTTTGTTCAATATCGTGTGCGTGCTTGTGATCTATGAGTATATTCTATCTTTGTGCTAGTTAGCATATTTTAGCTTCTACGAGTATTAATCTTTACGTGTTATATGCTATGCGTTAAGTTCTATTGTCGAAGCACTAGAACTTGCTAGAGTACATTCTTAATAGTGTGATGCACCTATACCATGCGCTTGCATTTGCATACTTTTAGCTTCATGCGTGATTTATCTTTTCGTATTAATTGTTATCCGTGTACAAGTATAAGGAGATATCATTAATACAGACTTTGGAAATTGAATTTTTTACATACTACTCATTTATTGTGCAATGATAATTTCCTTATTTGAGACAATGATTGAAATGCGATTACATTATATGATTTAAATTATATACATACTCTCTGCCTCTATATTGTGTATATCCTCTGCCCATCACATTGTAATATTGTAATCTTTTCTTCAGTCCCCAGTCATGCTTGAAAAGCAAGACATTGCACTTAATGATTGATTTGAAGGCTAAGGGTTTTTTATTTTATGTTAATTCTAATTTATTAATGCTATATTGGATGCTTTAGACTTTTCTTACTTATTCAAAGTTGTAGTTTCTTATTCCTATTATAAATCTTGCTTGTATTATTTTATTCATAGTAGCAACTCTTTGAATGTTGTAGTTCATTTTTGAATGAAGTAATTGTAATCGTGTAATCAATTTTAGTTAGCCAGTTTAGTTATCTATGGATATTGTAGGGTGATGCTTTAGTTTTCTCTAGCTGTTGTGCATAAAAGTCTACTTTTAGTATGTGCAGCAGTTACATATTGCCGGACAATTTTAGCTAAAAAGTGTAGCATAAAAGTATAGTTTATATGCAGAAAGAATATAATATTACAATTTCAGTTATAGTGTAATTTTCACTTTATTATATAGAATTGATACAGTGTAATTGATTTAACAATGTAAGTGAAGGTCTATTCAAAATGTTCATAATTCGCAACAAATTTACAGTGTTGTTAACAAGAACTCTAGTGACAAAGCCAAGGACTTAATGTATATGTCCAAGGCTAAGGCCAAGAACTTCAGCAAAATATCCCAGGCCAAGGACTTAATGCAAATAATATGATTTTGCAACTACTTTCCTTAATACACGTTTTGTGAAGATTGTTTAACTGATACAGTACAGGGAGGGTCAAAAATTAACCCCCTGCGGATTTTTGCTAATTTTAGGTCAAAGTGAGAATTTATAATCAAATTTTATACGTTTACAGATAATTTATATCGACATATAAAGGTTAATTTCCAACTAAAAATTCACACAAAACGAAAGTTTATCAAAAATATCACATCTTGTGAATCCATTGACTTCTTTGGTGGTCCAGAAACATGAATGATACAAAGCGTAACAAAAAGTGTACTTTTGCATATAAACTTTGCTGATTTTAACTGTTTGGATAATTGCGTGTGGGGAGCTATGCTGGAAAAGTAACACAATCTTCAAATATTGAAGTTGATGCGGAGCTAATATTGGAGTTGATACGTATATTATTGGATTTTATGTATAAGCGATTAACACCAAGAACGCATCAACAAGATCAAAGATATTCGTAACATCGGTAGATACTGTTGATGGGTAAATGAGATGAAAGTTATTAGACTATATCAAGTTTACTTTGAAACAATAATTTGAGATAATAATGCGATTTAAAAATCGTTTTTTTGTTATTTTTGTTGCATTATATCTTTATACCATCAAATAGGTGAACTCGCCAAAAGTGAGAGATAACTTTGTTATGTTTGAAATATTTTGGTGAAATTTTACCTCTTTCGTAAATATTCATTCGCTTTAAGTCTTTAAAATTTGATTTAAAAATTCTTACCTTTGGTGGAAATGTTAGCGAAAATTTGAATGGAGGGTCAATTGTTTTGGTCCACTTCGTATATATCAGTTTGAAGAGTTTTTGTTCAAAAATAAAACGTTATCAATGAAAGTTAAGTACCAGTCAGGGCCAATGACTAACATCACTGCAAATTTACTCTGAAATTCAATTAACCAAGACTTCTAGAATGTTAGATAGATAGCTTACTAAATACTCGTTATTAGCTTTGTAGAAATAATAGTAATAATTTAGTTCATTTTATTGTTCTTTTTTGCAATCTGTTTTTGTTTTTAATTGTGATTCGATTTGAGATTCTTGCGTGACTACTTACTGTATAAATCTATGACTTTTAAGACTTTATTTGACATTGTGTAGAAATATGTCGCGTACGAAGTCTTCACAAGCGGATGTAGAAACAAATTTTTCATCATACTGGAATCAAATAAAACTTTTAACTCAATTATTACACTTGATAAAATAAAATAATGAATAAATCGATACAATTGTATCCATTTAGTAGATATTTATGTCTCGATTGCACATTCTATCTTTTCAAGTGTGTAACGTTTGTGCTTAATATTCTATTAATTTTACAGGATGACTATTGTTTAGTAACTACATTGTGACTATTGTGTGCTTTCTACTTTATATTTAATCCAGTAATTTATTAAATTATACTAGATACTATGTATATACTGAAAATACATAAAACTAGATGTATCTATTGTTTACTAATAGATGTATTGTAATCGTTTGCTATTGGTTATAATAATAAATGAGTGGTACCACTGTGTAATGAATTGTTTTGACATAAAAATTCTTTTTATCTTGTATAAGATATTTCATCTCTATTTTCAACTAGAATTTATTTTTAAAATTAGAAAATGTTATGCCTATTTATACATAAATAAATAATACTTAAGAAATAATAACAAGAAATCATAATATACTTATACTTAGAAATCATAATATACTTAAATAAATTACAATAGTCACAGAAATAAAAAGTAGCAAAATGTAGATTTGTAATTGTTATAAAATCACTACAACTGCAAACGTTCATTTATTGGATATAAAGAACCAAATTATTTATCTCAATTTCACAAATGATACATCTTTTTTTATATAAGTCTATGATGCCAATTTAAGCATCTTACTAAAGGGTGCAGCAAGTTAGGGAAATAATGAGCATTCACGGAAATCGAACCTGAACATGTTATTTCCAAGAATAATGCTGCAAGCATTGTACTACCGAGCCTTAACAAATAACTGATATAATAAATAGACCACAGTTCTAGCATATTCATTTTAAACTTTACAAAGGGTGCAACAAGTTCTGGAGTACTAACAATCACATCGGGACTTCAACACTGAACCTCACTTCAGTGTCTCATGCTACAACCATTGTACCAACAAGCTAAAAGACACCAAAGTTACAAAGAAAATGTATTTATATGCAAATACCATGTTTCAATGCAAACAGTTGTCTAGGATAAAGTAACTTGCATTATATCGCACAAAGTACTCAAAATAAAGTGTTAACTGTAACATAAAGTACTTTATTAACTCTACCATATACTCTATAAAGTACTCTATTCCAGTAGCATGTAGCATAAAGTACTCTGTTCAAATATGTAGCATAAACTACTCTATACACGTATTATATAACATAAAGTACCCTATTCATGTATCATGCAGCAATAAGTACTCTGTTCAAATATCATGTAGCATAAAGTACTTAAGTATCATGTATCATAAAGTACTCTGTTCATTTATTTCACGTAGCATACAATATTCTATTAACATCTGTGATATGTATATCACCAATGGGAGGTATGGCTCCTTGAGGAAGATTAGAGGTCACTATTGTCTTGGCATGTTCATCTGTTAAATAAACAAACAAGATTTTATTATTTATTTCTTTATAATATAGAATAAAATGTGAACATTTAAAAAAAGTTAAGATAATAAAACAGATACAATCTTAAAGATATTACATCTCTAAAGCACTCTATGAAGTTTAACCATTTCTATTTTATTTACAAATTAATTTAAATACTGACTAAAATATACAACCACCCTTTTTAGCCTAAAAATAGAATCTAGAAACTTGGGGGCCATTGCATAATTAAGTAACACTGGAAATTTTTTGATCCACCCACCCTGTAATGTTTCGTAACCTTTTCAAGGACCCCACCCCCCCACCCCCCCCAGCGTTACGTAACGAATTTATTTATGTTACACATACCGATGTGTAGGCCCTAACAACCCTTCCGTCATTTCACTGTAATTATAGTTGATAAAATATAGTTAGTAAATATAATTGGCATTAATAAATGAAATTGTAAATGGTTAAACTATTTAAGCAATATTTTAACTAATTTAATATGTAGGTGTGAAGTTGAATTTCACATTAGCGAGACAACTATAAACAGTGACACAAGATTTTAATAAATAAGTCATGTTTTAATTAATAAATGACAGTCAAGTAGTTTTCTTAAAACTTTCGTACACACTGCTGAAATGTTAAAATTTTATAATTATAATTTTTAAAATTTCAGAATGTTTAATTTTAAATTAAAATTTCTGGCGCTTTACAAATTATTTTTACTTACCTTCGTAGAACTTTATGAAAATAAAATGAATTACGATTTGGTAATAATAATACAATCTGCGATGGATTCGCTGCTAAGCAATTGATTAATTAACTAAATAACTTGGTGTAATCGTGTTTACATCGGCTGCAGCGCGATGCACGTATAGATATCATATAAACTATAGATAGGCTATATTTGGATATTTGGTCTATGATGACGTGCTGTTCGATGGCATTATTATACAAAGTAACATAGTATAATAATTATAATGGGTGCGCTGGTAAACTGGCCTAGCTGACTCTTTATTGTTTATACAACGTTACGTAACGTAAAGCCGACACCCACCCACGTAACATTTACAAGGACCCCACCCACCCTCCAGCGTTACGTAATTATATAATGGCCCCTTGCAGGAAGATACAGGCTTTGTCACCAAAATTGGTTTATTGTATTTATTAAGTTATTCGTTTTAAAATAAATTTAAATTTTGAATCCAGAGTTATTTATAATTTAAATTGATAAAGACATTTTTATAAATAAACCGATTTTACATTAAAACTTATGGCAGGAAGGCTAGGGCAGGTAAGCCCCAATTTTTCAATCAAATATGTTGCTAACTAATGTACAGATACATTAGTTAGCTAGTTAGTTATAAAAAACTCGTTCATTGTGTTAGATTTACTATTCAATGTACAGATATAATTAAATCCTTATTAATTAATTACTTATAAGCAACACTGGCAACTCCAGATCTAAACAAGATTTTAAACACTCTACCTGTAATGGTAGAGCATGAATCAAGAGATAGTGTACTGATGAAGTTGAGAGCCATATAGAATAGAATCGCAAACACGAGGGCGACGCATAAATATACAGGCATGGCTATAGCCCAGTATCTATGAACAGAGCATTTTATTTTTGCTGCATTTTATTACTTCACACACAGTTATAAGGAGTTATACTAACAAGATATTTCAAGGTAATATTAAATTTTGTTTAAAAGAATAAATCAACTTTAGTAGTCTATACTAAAGTTGATTTATAAATCGAAGGAATAAAAATTCAGTTATTTAAACTTTGAGACAAGTGCCAATATGAATTTCACATTCTACTTATAAAATCATTCAAAAAAATCAATGTTTAATTTTACTGCATTTCTTCTGCTAATATCTCAGAGAAAAACAGAAATGATTTATACACGAATGATATAATCATTTGAAGACATAGAACAATCAACAAGAGAGGTACCCCAATCAAATGGCCCGAATACATTATACCGACAACACAACCCCATCAATTCATTTAATAACCATAACTCCAACTAACTCAAAAATAACCCTAGCCACAGCACTAACCCTAATTTCAATCCTAACCCGAATCCTAATACCAACCCTAATACTAATAATTAGAAATCTAGACCGATATATCAAACTAAAGGGTGCAGAAAGTTAAACGGTGCAGCCATTCATGAAGACATAGCATCATGGATCATAATTCAGCAGACAATAAAATTTACATCTTCTATCGACTGTTAGACAGACACTGGAACTTAAGTTAGAGAGACTGAGTTTAGATAGATATAGAAAACACAACATACTTTTGAGGCCAGTAAGTAAGACCAATAGCGTGTAGCCAGGCATCAGGAATATAAGCCCATATAAGGTAGAGCACTGAAATATATAGAGTGAAATATAAAACAGGAGAACATTACAACTACACCCTAATTGTGATGAGCAATATCATAACTTGCATTATCATAACAAGACATCATTATTACCATCAATGAATGATATATCATTATTATAACAATCAATTAATTTGAATTAAACAGGATAAATTATGACTATAAGTACAATCGTTATATCACAATAATCATAATAATAATAATTTTAACTCGATTTAATGTATACATAAAAAATAATAAAAGATACAGGGTAAAACGAATATACTGAATTATATGAATAGCAAATAAAATAAACACTTCAGATAATATAGCCAAACTCTTTATCAATATGAATTAAGCACTATGCAACAATAACACAATAATTACCTAACACATACACATAGATAAGCCGGCATCTGTAGAATACCGGCATCTATAGAAAGCAGGAATCTATAGAGTACCGGCATCCATAGAATCC
>JAQIXG010000464.1:0-32305 GCA_034700105.1 Oconnorella tubifera
TATTTTAGTTCTTATTTCAGTTCTTATTTTAGTTCTTATTTCAGTTCTTATTTAAGTTCTTATTTCAGTTCTTATTTCAGATTTCTTATTTTTCTTCTTTAAGATATTACTTATTTTTAAAACAGAATCTCTAAGAATCCATTTTGCAGGATTATTTTAGGGGTTATGTGGGGGGGATGGGTGGGGGGGATGGAGGGGGTGGGTGGGAGGCGGTGCCTTATAGTGAGGGGGGAGGGGAGGGAGCGTTTACAGGTAAAGAGAGAGATGTGCTTGATAATATATTTATTATTTGTTTGTGATTAATAGATCTTGGTTATTAATTAGTTAAGTATTTAATTTATGTACTAGTTAGTTGGATGATTACCTAATGAATCAATTAGTTAGCTCGTTAAATATTACTTGTTATTGAATTTGTATCTTTATTTCTTTGTCTGTCTTTGTTTCTTTGTCTGTCTTTGTTTCTTTGTCTGCTTTGTTTGTTAATGTGTTTATTTATTCGTTTTGTTAATGTCCTTGTGTTCTTAAACGTTTGTGTGTTTATCGTGTGTTTATCTGCTTGTTTGTTTGTTTAGCTGTTTTGTTTATCTCTTTATCTATCTGTTTATTTCCATCAGGCGTTAATTCAGAATCCAACAGCCACGCTCCCCTCACCTCCCCCTCCATGGGCGGGGCTGTCATCAGAATAGACCGCCCCCCTAAGCTCCCTCCACCAGTGGGTGAGATACAGCCAATCAGAGTTGACGGCAAGCGGCCCCCCACCAGCCCCCATCATAGGGGAGTGGGGGGGCTGTTTAATAAGAAGTCAAAGGACAAGGGGGGGGTGGGAGATAGCCCTGAAAAAACTTTGGATGGGATAAGTGAAGAGACGGGCAAACAGGTCTGTCAGTTTGCTTGCATGTTTGCTTATATGTCTGTGTGTTTTTGTGCATGTTTCTGTTGGCAGTTTTTTATTTCTTTGTATGTTTGACTGCTTAGTTTTATATTTGTTGTCTGTCTGTTTGTTTGTTTGTCTGTTTGTCTGCATGACTGTATCATTCTACTAGCATTGTATTTCTCTATTCATCAGCTTTGTTTCTTTGAATTGATTTAGTTATATCTTTACATATATCTATCCTTGTATCTCTGCTTGTATGTCCGTTTGTGTGTGTGCTTCTATCTGTACGAGTCGTGTTTTATTGTTACATATTTTTCCCCCCTCTAAATTTCTAAACCTCAGATAAATATAAAAATATCGGTACCCCGACAAAACGGCCCCAAATACATTATCCTGATCAATCAGCCCCGCTGATTCATTTAATAACCCTAACTGTAATCAATCCTAAACTTAACCGTAACTCTAACCCAATCTCTAATCCTAATTCTATCTGTAATTCAACTCAAATCCTAATCTTAGAAATTAACAGTCGGGGTCGTTTTGTTGGGGTCACGATTAATATGTTCTGCTTATAGAAGTTCCGCAGTTCTAACAGTTTTGATAACGATGAGAATAGAATGATGAGTGGAACGAAGAACGATCAAAACCAAGAACAACTGACTGGTAGATATAGATTTTATTTCAGTTTATAACTTTTCTGCAGCAAGGCATCAATTGCTAGCAAGCTCCGCCCCTTTTAGCCCAGTAACATATGTCAATCAAGATATATGGTATTTAGTAGTTGTTAATTAGATGATTTAACTGCTGTTTAATTGTTAGGATTAGGTTTAGAATTAAGGTTATACAATTATAGTTATAACTAAGGTTACAATTGTAGTTAGAATTAAGGTTATAATTATGGTTATGATTAGTGTTAGAATTAGGGTAAGGATTACATTTGAAATTAGTTCTAGAATTAGGGTTAGAAATGAGCTCTTGATTGTCTAATAACAACCCTAATTCTAACCCTAATATTAAAAGTTGAACTATTTGACCTAATTATATATCTCACAGAGCTACAACGCCAGCTATTGGCTATTGAAGACCGCAGCAGCAAATTACAGCAAGATAATAAATGTAAGTAGGTCAATATATGTAACTAGGTCAATATTACAAACTATGCCAATCAATGTATATGCGACTAAGTCAGTTATGAAATATATTAATAAAAAAATATGTACATAACTAGGGCAATATATGTAACTAGGTCAATATAACAAACTAGGTCACTATATGTAATTAGGTCAATACATATAACTTAGTGAAGACTACTAATGTATATATGTGAAGAGAGCGCATATGCCGCCCGGGGCGAAATATCTCATAAATTGGGATGTTCCCGGTTTTCATCCAGAAAATCTCAAATGTTGAGAGATCAACTTTTTTTTTGGTTATTACTCAATTTTTACTGACTTTTGACACATAAAATTGACTACAGCCGTCATTCTGCCGCCCCTATCAAGTGCCGCCTCACAGGACGGCTTGCCCCCTCTGCCCCCCCCCCTCGGTACGCCAGTGGTGAAGGGTTTTATTATGAACTAGTTTTAAAACCCGTCAAAGGACCGGATCTAGTCCTTATAGGCTTAGAATTTGCAAAGTCAGTTGTCAACACTCAACTAGCTGCACCCTTTAGGTATGATACTTGATTTATCAACTTGTTACACTCTTTAGTAAGAGCCATCTGTTTATTTTCAGTGCTGCGTGAAGAGAATGAACGAATGCGTAAGTACATGGAAAGCATTGTAACCCGTGCTATGATCAGCTGTCCTGATATTTTATGCGTCGATTCCAAAGTTTAGTTTTCTAACCGTAACCCTAAGTTTACCTCTAAATCCAGTCATGTAGCAATGCAACACACAAGGGGCTCGGTGGTTAGTGGCCGTTAGGGCTCACTAGGGGCCCCATTAAGAAGGGGGCCCCTAGTGAGCCCCCTTGTTAATTTTTTACTGCAGGTTAAGGTATTAGAGAATGAATTATGATTTGGTTTAAAACATTTGGTTTAAAATTATGGATCTCTGAGTGTGAGATTTTTTTTAATTAAAGGGAGCACAACTGAAGCTATAAACAAAGGGGGTCCATAAAACATTGCTACACAGCTGGATAAAAATGTACGATTATTCCAATTCCAATGTTAATAATATATTTCTGTATTGTAATCATTTTACTAATCGAGATATTGCCTCAAAATTGAGCTTTTTTAATTTTAGAAGCTTCATTTAATCATGTTTGAGTTTATAATAACCCACACTGTGCAATGCCATTTGAGATAAAACGCCTGGTCAATCAGTGTTATGAGGTAGCTTTAATTTGTAATTAGATATTTTTGTACATTTGTGAGCAATTGTTCTAAATAACCACTCGAGCATTGTGCTGTGTTTTGTTGTTTTTCATTTCATATCTTTGCTCCGTTCGTGCAATAAAGTCTTTACTTGTATTTACTGTCTGAGAGCTATAACATGAATTATTTCATTTATAAACTTGAATTTAACTTCATAAATTAATATAATTTTTCTTGTATTTATACCGCGACAAATCGACCCTGTCAATTCATTATAATCAAACCAGCCCTAAACTTAACCCAAATGCAATCATATCTTAACTTCAACCCTAAACCTAACTCCAACCCTCACCCAAGAACTAACAGTAGGGCCGATTTGTCACGGCTTAAATACGGTCTAATTTTGATGTTTACATGTAGTATAATCGCTACATGTATCAATTTATTGTATAAATTCACAAAACCGTGTGCAGAATATCTGAATTTTTTATATTACAAGTGTTACTTCAAGAGACATTATTTCCTGAATCAGCTGGAATTAAATATTAAAATTGACATTATTTTAAAATAAGCTGATCACTGAGTGTGTAATGATTTGAGTTTTGAACCCTGTATAATAGTCCTACTTGTTGCACCCTTTAGTGATGCACTTAATTCACAAAATACATCTTTCAATGATTATGTAGAATTTATATTTTATAAATAATTGCATTAAATTATGATTGCCTTCAATTATGATGTATATTTTGCAGTAGTTTGGATTTAATTGTAATTATATGTTTAGCAATCACTTTTATACCTAGCTTTTATTTGTTTGTAAGACGAGTCTGTATCTAGGTCTCATTTGTAACAAGCCCCGTCCCTTTTAGCCTAATCGACCTGTCAGTCTAGATTGTTGTGTAACTGTTCAGATTAGAGTTAGAATTAAGGTTAGATATAATTAGCGTGCTAATTACATTTGTATCTAAAGCTTGTTAAAAACGGAACCTAGCTACAAATTCAGGATTCTTGTCTAAAACTATTTTTGAAATAAAATTTTCTTGAAATGTCGTATTGATTTTATTTGAAGTGTTCTTTGCAATACAGATAACATCATTAACAGCTAACAGAGTTGAATAAGATACTTGAGTAATCACATGGAAAACAAATACAAGAGAGAAATACAGTAGTCACAACTGAAATGCTTATCTTAATAATGTAACAAATGTTCAAATGAATGCAGCAAAGAAAACGACTTAATAACAACATTTGTTCCTTTACTTGTTGCTGCGTTTCATTATAATATCAAATATGCACGAAAAAGTATTAACTTGTAAACAGTGTGTGCAAAAGTGATGAGTGAACACTTGATTCTGGACACAGCAGAGCAGTAAATAACTTTATTTTGGGAATGATTGAGCAAGCGAGCAGAACTCATTTTTGTTCTCAGAGAGAATCCAAGCAACTACAAAGCTTTTGATGGCATTTTAAAAACTGGTCATAGAATTTTCTCAAAATCAATGAAGAAAGAAACGTTATATAAAACTCGCCACACTATGCAAACTAAGTTATCCAGTTACACAAGAAAAATTCAGAAATTTTCTAAACGATTTCTTCTATATTAGTATATTAGTATATGTATTATCAAATTTGAGCAATATGTTCCAAAAATCCAATCTCTTCAGCTCAAAATCAATATTGGCAATATCATTCAAATTTTTCAACTTATTACAATACAAATACTGAATTCAATATTGATATTTTACTAACTTGCTGCACCCTTATTCGATACATCTTAATTAGCACCAACAATACTGTCAATCAAGAATACTTTAAAAACATATAAAGTATCAGTTTCCATTGAAATTATGTAGCCTCATGTGAAAGCTATACTTGTCCTTATATCCAAACTGTTTACCACATACATTACAACGATACGGCTTCTTCATGTTGTGCTGATTGACTAAATGTCCGCTGAGATTATTCCTCGATGTCACTCCTTTGCCGCAAAGTTGACAATAAAATGGAAAGTTGACTTTGTGATGCGTCCACTGTTCGTGATTGCGTGCATGTCGATCTGAAGAAAACATTTTGAAACAGATGCGACAATGACGTTTTGTTAAGAGCCCTGGTGAAGTAACGTTTAAGGAATTTCTTGAGGCATGAAACTGAAATAAAGCCAAATACTTTTATAATTACAATGAGGTGATTTTAAAACAAAAACGGTTCCAATTATGGCAGGAGAGAACTAGGTTTATAAAATGACCCTAATACATTAACTCTGTAAAATGATCCGAACTTGTTGATAAAATTATACTGCTAAAACAATCCTTAATGCATTAGCCCAACAAATCTATCCCAGATGCGTTAACCCCATACACGAACTGATCCAAAATATTAATCCAACAAAACAAGAAACCTAACCCGAAAGATTTGAGGCTACGTTGTTGGAAAAGTTTGATTGACAAACCTTAAAAACAGACCATGACATACCTGCACTCAAATATAAAACATAGCAATGAAGTACTATATAAAACATCGCTGTAGTTGCATAAACAATACAGAATAACAATTCTTCTCATAGCATTATAATTAGATAGTTTACACTGTAGGGCTAAAGTTTATACCTAAGAAGTCTCCGAATAGTTCAGCTTTTTAGTAAATCTAAAAAAAAACATATTAAAGACATAACGCAATCATGTAATAAACACCAATAAAAGATACTATGAAGATGTACATTTATACAAGTACACTATATATTAAGCCTATAAAAATACCTGACTTGTAATAACAATACAATTAAAATTGTAACAATAAATGTCAGATGATCTATAAGAATACGCCTTGATCACAAATACTCCTAAGATTCTTTGGTTTTAGATAATATGAGATGATAGGATTAACACATCAAAAAAAAGAACAAACTCGAGATAACTTAGAAAACTTATATTAAACTTAACAGTTTTTATGAATTTCAACACAGAATACAGAATTTCTAAAATTTTCCAAAGTTAAGCTCAAAGTCGACATCTAGGTATAAATGCATCAGAACTGCCAATGTACTTCCTTCAAATGCCGTTTTAAAATTGCTTTATCACCAAACTCTTTCAAACAAACATGACAGTGGAATTCTTTAGGAATGCCATGTTTAGTTGCCATATGTCCCTTCAGCTTAATCTCACGAGTAGTGCCCATGCCACAAACGTCGCAACGAAACTTAAATTGCTTCTGATGTATGGTACGCTCGTGGACTAATAAAGAGCTCCGATATTTAAAATGTTTATTGCACTTCTCGCAGTAAAGGGAACTGGTCATGGAGGTGATTTCAAACTGTGTGACTCGATTATTGGAGATCAATTGACCAGGTTCATCGACCTGCAAAAGATGAAAATTTAACACTGTGATTTTATCACCATCATCATTTATTTTCTAAGAAGTTACGATAACAAGTCCAATTACAATATAATATAAATTATCAATCATGACAGTAATATAATGCGGTATATAGACGATTTGTAATAAGAACATAATAGTAACTTCAATTGACTACTAAATGTAATTCTTGAGGATTACTAGAACTGCGCTTTTCATTTTGTGATTAGAACTGTTTTAATATATTACTTCAGCATTTCATTCTTCTTGTTGTTTTATGCTTGATTTCAATATTTGACTTGCATTTATTCTGTTTTTAAGAGATGTATATTTATACTTATTTTTTTCCGTGGCATTGTCCTATTGTATTGCATTCAATCTAAAATAACTTTCATAACAAACTCATCTTTGAATAATAAATAAAATAATAACTACTCAAATCTCATACTGCGTGCAATAGACTAAACGAGAATGCATAAAAAAATGAAATAAAATTTGTACTTTACATTTAACTAAAATTGTAACAATAAACAAAGACTTACATAAAACCTTTTATGTTAACATACGTTAATTCACTTAATAATAGAAACTTAACAGTAATGTCAGAGACATCAAACGTTTAATTTTTGCTAGCAAAAAATGTATTAGAAGAAACTAACATGTATACAGATACTGTATATCATTGTATATGCGCAATAACTTTGAGTGGAGTTATAGTATTATTAGCATCTCAAGTAGAACATTTAATAAAGCATATTATAATAATACATATTATACCACAAGAACAAAAGCCTTACTCTACATTTTTCACTAATGAATGCTTAACTAACAATTAATTATCCAGTTCAAAGTCAATTATATTCACAAAACACAATTTACGAATTGTGATTAATTTACGAATTAATAATTTAAATTTTTTGATGATTGAAAATGACATTTGATAACAGGTATTGGAATATTGACATGACAATAATCAAATTACAGTTATTAAAATAGCACCATAATAAGTACTGCAATTTATCAACACATCTAAAAGTGCAGGAGCATTAGGAGACATTTTTTTTATCTAAAGTGTAAAATTAAGAAAAATTTGCATTAGAAAGCACAAATGGAGAGATATATTAAATAGCTCTGAAATTGGAGATTTTTGCTCACTGTCACTACTACCCATTTCAGAGCTATTTAATATATCATACAGCACCTTAGAAATTTTATATTTAGCATTAAACAAAAAAAAAAGAGTGGAAATATAAAACATGAATAACACATAAACAAACTTAACTAAAATCTTATTCTAAATAAAAAAAAACAAGTAACTTAAAACACACTTTCACAAATAGACACTTCTCGGAACATATAGCTATTCCTTAACGCAACATTTGTTTGCCAATAAGTGACGCCTGACACTTCTTCTACTTCCGTAATCTTGACAACAAAGCGGACATCTGTAGTTCTTGGGCTGCATATGACTGCTACTCAAGTGCGACAAAATCTCTCCTCTCTCACGAAACCCTTTACCGCAGAAATCGCAAATAAAGGTAAACTTCTTCTGGTGAATCGTCCTATTGTGCCGATTTAAACTGTTTATGTTCGAGAATGTTTTCTGACATTTCTGGCAGTACACAGTAGATATTATAGAGACGATTTGAAACTCCGATTGGTTATTGTCCTGTAATAAAGCATAAAGATTGGCTTAGGCTCTAAGATATCTTTAATGATAATTAGAAACATAATCCATTAATTTAACAGCAGAATAAAAATCTAACCCCCGTACCAAGTTTGAAAGTAACACATCTTGTAATCCTGAACAGATTGTTATTACTCATATTACTATTAAGTCCATAAGTTTGATAACAAGAATAACAATAATATGCTATTACTTAAATGCTAATGATGCAAACCTAAATATGTGTATATAAGTAATACATGCTAGGCTGCATACATAACACAGCCCATTTAACACAAAATAAACCAAGTTATGCATAGACAATAAATGCAATGCAATACACAATAACGATACAAAGAAAACTGTAATCATTCTCAAATGCAATTATTAAACCATTAAATAAATAATGTTATATTATTATCAATAATATTAATGTCAAGTAGTTTTACTGATCAACATTAAATCCCAGCTTTAAATTTTTCAACTTTTACAAACATATATAATCACAATAACAAAAAGTCATAATAAAAATCTATCATCCCAAATAAACACTTCTTCAACTCATGTAACTAGTCTAACAAACTTCTTATAAATAAGTTTCGTTTCATCATTTCTTGCACAGCTTCGCGTGACCATTCAAACTTTTCTTGTTCCCAAACTCTCTGCCACATTTGTGACACTTGAAATGTTTTGGCATATTGTGACGGGTTGTCATATGGGACCGTAGTTCATCCATGCTGCGAAGTCCTTTGCTGCAAATCTGGCAGCAGAATCTGTAGAGCTTCTGGTGAACTTCAAGATCATGTTGAATTAATGTATCACGTGAAATGAAGGATTTGTTGCATTTCGTGCAGGATAAGGTACCAGATAGTTTCCAATCTGTGGTATTGGGATATTTCTTTGAAATGAGTTTGGGATGTTTCTTTGAAGTGGGTTTATGCTTGCCCTGTAATAGAAATAATTTACTTAAGTTTAATCAAATCTTTTAATTCTTTAACATATAAAATAATAGAATTGCTGATAGAATAATAGAACAAAAAAAATAAAATTTAACATTGAAAAATAACATATAACAAGTCAAGTAAATCATTGTGGATAAAAATCCAGTACGCTGGGTTATAAAATTTATTTTAAATTAAATTGTACCATGCCCGAGTATAACTGATATTTGATGATTCACAAAATCCGATGTACAAAACACATAAAATATAGATTCATTAGATATTGACTGTATAAACGTTAAGAAATTAAAAATACTTTGAAGTTCAATGCAATATTGGTAACTATTGTAAGGCAACAGCGAATTATTGTCACTTCATAGAAACATAAGTTATAGTCATTAAAAAGCAATTATGATCACTCAGAAAGTGACTAAAATCAAAAATTTAAAACATTTTACACAAAAAACAGATAATTGATACCAAATAACTATTTGTAGTGTAAAAACTTTATGCAAGAATAAAATTGCAGACCTAACAATAATTGAAAAACAGTCAAAATATATAAATAATATATTATAAAAATTGCATTTATATATTTTTAGTAAGTTTAAATTAAGCTTCTTGTTCTCATACTGTTGCTGTCAATTTTGACTTTGTTGTCAGACATTTTCTTACTACTGTTCTTAATAGAATATTTTATGGATTTTACTGTTACTGACTGGTCATTGACAGTGACTAGTTTTGAATATATTACTATCATATCGCGTTTATTTGTTAAACTGTAAATATGAGTCTATTCAAAAAAAAGAACAGACCAAACATGCTATTAGCATATAACAGTGAAGAATGTGAACTTTCAAAAATCTTAGTTTTATCAATATATCATGACAATATATGGCGATCATTATGATGATTGCCATACTACTTTTCTACTACTTTTCGCTGCTGATTTTTACAAAAGATAAACATATTCTATACGATAAAGTAGCAAGGACTAAATATATATTACGATGTTAACTCAAGAAACAGACAGATGACCAAGTTAGACAAACAATTAATTGTTGGTCTTAAATCATTTCTTGCAGTTCCTCATGTGACAGTTCAAGCTCTTCCTGTGTCCAAATTCCCTGTCACATAATTGACACTTAAAATACTTTGGCATATTGTGAATGGTAGTCATGTGCGAGAGAAGTTCACATTTTCGCCGGATTCCCTTGCCACAAATAAGACAGCTGTATCTGAACAACCCCTGATGAACCTCCAGATGATGTCGATGCAAATTATCACTGAACTTGAAGTGAACATCACATTCTGAGCAATAATTTGCAGAAGAAGAAAAGGATCTGTTTTCAAAGTTTAGAGGTGCTGGATTAAATGATAGAAACCTATTGAACACATCCTGTAAAAAACCAAATTTGTACTTTAGTTTTATAAATTAAAATGTAAAATGAATCAAGTATTAGACAATATTGATAATGTTAGAATACCAGCAGCAAAATTGTGATTTTAATTGCAACTAGACAATCACTATATGAATCGTTGAAATATACTTCAGTAGCAGCTTACAGTTCACGAACATTTTCGATTTTCAATTGATAATTTTTACTACATTAGTAAATAAATGCAATCTTAATGAAAAATTGTTAGTCAATAAAGATACATTAGTTTATTTACTAATATAACCATTCATATTATACGACTGTCATCTTAAGTTCTTATACCAACAATTCACTGCAGAAAACCTTCATAAATGCAAGATAAGCAATTATTTAAGAATAAAGCATGAGTGAGACAAACATAACGCCTCCAAAATCTAAACCGTTCAAAATTATCTAACTTGTACACATAATACGATAAAAATTAACAGGAATTGGGTAGAGAAAAGTAAAGAAACAAGTTATTGTGCTAATAAAAAATTCAAAGTACTCATTAAGCCATTTGACATTTTCACTTTTAGAAAATTATATCACGATGTTTTAATAAGATAAATAAATATATACTACACTAGAAAATTAAACTCCAAATAGCACATACAATTTACATATAATTCAAAATTTTCATCCAAGTCGCTATAACATATCCGCTGCAGAAAATCTCATCAAAATGTTATAAATTGCAATTTCAACATAGAACATTTATAAAATAATGCTAGTCATTGACACCTTCATGATTTAAGACTTTAAGCAACACACTTTCATATGTTTTTTCAATGTATTACTATGCACAAACTCCTTGCCACATCCCTGACACTTGTATGCTTTTGGCATTTTATGGCGGTGGGTCATATGAGAGTACAAATCATCAATACGCTGCATTCCTTTGCCACAAATCTTACAATTGTAACTAAATTCTTTTTGATGGACTTCCTGTTCGTGTCGGCATAAATTTCGACTGCTAGCGAACTGTTTGTTGCATTTCTTGCAATAGAATTTGGAGGTAACAGATATATTTGGCACATCCTGTGCATGACATACCTGTAATAAATCACACCAAACAGTCCACTATTACAAATTCATAAAACTTTCATGCCATAACATTGTCTACTAAGAAATTCTCATTCAAAGTCTAAGAAAATAAATGTTAAGTTATTTTCAAAACCTTCATAATATATTAACAACGACAAACTTAAAAAAAACTAAATTAGAAAAAAAACACCAAAATGTTCAACAACAAAACTAAAAGTATCTGACAAGTCATAATATAGTTATTTTTATTTCCCACATATAATGAGTACCGAAAAGAACAGAAAATAAAAAAAGAATAAGAATAAAGGTTAGCAAAATAACTGAAATTAAAATATATAAAATGCTGAGATGCTTTTGTATCTTGATTACAAATTTAATATGTCATTAAATGAGTGACAAGCTAACAAGCAGTTTAGATAGCTTCCTTGCAATCATTCACAATTCTCTTAGCTATAACAACTTACCTTCAAACTACAATACTTTTTAAAATTATAAGTTTAAAAATATCAGAATTAGTACCATATTATTTAGAAATATCATAGCAAAGCAAATGTATCAAAAGTATGTAAGAAAAAATTCACTGTTATCAGAGATTGACAGAATTTTAAAGTCTACAATATCTACTGTCTATAATAAACAATACCAGTAAAAAACTCCAATACAACTCATTAATTGTACTGCCGATTCCTGTCACAGGCCAGTTAAAATGAATCATATAGCAGTCAGAGAATAACTTTAATAGTACTTCATACATAAAATAAAAACAAATTTTGATATCAGTGTGTCCGATATTCTAGCTACTGTGTACACTCTTTCATGTGATAGTTCAAAGTGTTACTATGAACAAATTCCTTGCCACATTTCTGACACTTGAATGCTCGTGGCATATCGTGACGGTAGGCCATATGGGAAAGAAGATCAGCCATACGTCGCATTCCCTTGCCACATATCTTACAACTATATCTGAAACGCTGTTGATGGATAGTTCGTTCGTGTTGATAGAGACCTGTCATGCAGGAAAAATGTTTGTTACATTTCAGGCAATATACTCTTGAAGAGACTGGTATGCTTGAACATTGTTGTTCAAGATAGACCTGTAAGAAAGCACAGAAAACATTTACCGGTAACTATTAAAAATTCACATTAGCATTGACTAAAAATTCATGAAATTAAAAATATAAGACCAAGTAAAAACATAAATTGTTTTAATTGTAAAAGAATTTAATGATTTAATAATTAAGATTTCATCATACTAACAATCCAAAACAAATTAAATTTAAAATAATAAACTTTAATCATTTTATTTTAGCTCAAGTAATCACAAGAAAAGTAAATGCCACTAAATAGTATTCAACAACTAATGATAATAACAAGCATTTTAGGGACTACAATACCTAATAATGACTTATAGCAGGTAGTAATGAAAAATCATTGACAAAACTGTACAGTAATTTAATTGAAAACATTTCAATAAAACATTGTTACAACACTGTTCAATACTAAAGTTAATATTACATTGATCATAAATAACTGTCAAATAGTGTCATTACAATTCATCATGTAATACTGAGTATAAAAATGTCTATGCAATTATATGCACATCTGTCGCATATACTATTACGCCAAGTGTAACGTCAATTATATCATTAAAGTATCATCATTGTTTTCTTCTCTAAAACATCAAGTGATACATAACACTTATACCATAAGGCCATTGTTAAATTCTATATAAGGTATACAGTACAAGTTTACTTGACTTTGAGTCTGAGTGACTGTAACTCATAATAAACAATAGTTTAATCATTAGCTAATTTCGGACTAAAGTCATATTGCATGCACTCTTTCATATGATTATTCAACGTATTGCTATGTACAAACTCCTTGCCACATCTCTGACACATGAATGCTTTTGGCATATTATGACGGTGAGTCATATGGGAATGGAGATCATCCATACGTCGCATTCCCTTGCCGCAAATGTTACAGCTGTACTTAAAGCGTTGTTGATGAATCACCATATCATGTTGATATAAACTTCGGTTACTGGAAAACCGTTTGTTGCATTTCTGACAATAAAGTGTTCTGGAAACCGATGATGAAAACTCTTTTATCTGATAAACCTGCAATAAACCATATCAAATGTGCCAGCATTTAAAATCACGGGCAGTAAAGTCTTAGTTAAAATTAAAAAAACAAACAAATACAAACTTTCTAAGAAATATAAATTATTGTAATGGTAATGAAAATCATTTCGTAATTCAGAATGCTCAACACTTAAAGAACCTTTAAGTACAGAAGAATGAACACAGATTATTAAATATTAGCAAGAGATCACAGATTATTAAATATTAGCAAGAAATCATCACAACTGTAAACTGCACAAACACTATTCAATAACTACTGATAAAATAAGTCCTTTCTCTTAAGACAATCATTAAATAAGAAAAGTAATAATGAGAAATCACTGATTAATGCAAATAATACAAAAAAGTTCTTTAACGTGCTATACCAAACACAATCACAAAAATCAATAAAACATCATATTCAATTGTTTAATACCTATTATTATACGAGTAGTTCAATGAAATTAACTCACAACAATTGACGTACTGAAAAGTTGGTTATGCACAAATAATAAAATAAAGTAGCTAAATAGAAATCATTTCATCGGCTTATTAATTATTGTTCTTGACAAAGAAAAATGGATTGCAATATTTGATGTGCTTGTTCCAGCTGTTTTTGTATCCAAACTCCTTGCAGCAATTCTCACATTTAAATCTTTTTGGAAGACCATGATTGGTGGTCATATGCGAATGAAGCTCCTCTTTTGAACGAAATCCCTTTTCACAAATTCTACAAGAGTACCTAAATTTCTTCTGATGAACTGACAGCTCATGGTGCAGTAAAGAAACATCACTTTTGAATGCTTTGTCACATTTGAGGCAGTATTTGGAAGAAGTAACGGATATAATATGAAATTCGGGATCACAACTCGCCTGTAATAAAGAACATCTGTTTTAGTTTGTCAAATTTTGAAGTAAAAAAATAAGGAATATAAATTTATTTTAGAATTTGCATAACTTTGCACAGCCGAATTGTAGACAGTACTAAACTCTACATTTTGAATTTATTCAAATAATATAAAGAAAACTTTAATAGGGTACAACTGATATAATGGACAAATTATAATATCAAAAAGTTGATATTATAGTAAAATTTACTCCCATTAAGAAACAGACAGTCTATTCAAGCTCTTATATTAGATATATTAGATTAACATATAGATAAAAATCAATCTAAGGAAATCAAGGTTCAAATAAATCAGAAATCTTCGAGATCATAACTTTTTTGACATATTGAAAAATTTATTTTTAAATAATAAATATGCTTCTAGAAGTTCTTCACATGTTTATTTAGATTGCGTCTTCATCAAAACTCATTGTCAAATCTTTCACAATGGAATTTCTTAGGCATATTGTGATCAGCAATCATGTGGGACACAAGCTGATTCATTCGCCGGAATCCCTTGTCACAGATTTTGCAAGCATATCTAAATTTATTCAGATGAATCGCCAGATTACGTTTCTGAAGAAATTCGACACATTTAAACAATTCAACACACAATGGACATTTTTTTGATGCTAAGAGAGTTATTTTGAAAGCATATGATGAATATGATAGACCGTGATTTTATTGGCCTAGAAGAAAGCATATTAATTTTAAATTTAGTTAAATTCATAAGAGTGCAGAAATTCTGTACAATAATTAGAAAACTGTTTTCAAATTTATAAGTAGCAAGAGCACTTATAAGCGATTAAATGAATAAATGTACAAAGTGAATTGACAAAGAAACAACGCCATTACACTTTGGAATCATGCTTACACGACTGTAAGAATATCTAATTTTACAAGATTGAAGCCATACACCAATGATTGTAAAATGAAAATCACCAAAAAACACTAACACAAAGATTTCAAAATAAAGCAGGTACTTTTTATCAATTAAATTAACTACTACCAAAATAAAATAGCAATTGTAATGTTAAATACTTATTCCGGATATATTTCAATACACAACTGCAAAAACACTATCTAAATTACAAACTGTTTAAAATACACGAATAATCACAACGCTAAACTTTTAAACAGTTTTTCGCTTGTCACAAATTTCTTATATATCATTCAACAAAATAACACTTTAAGAAAACAGATCAAACATTAGTATTTAAAATACAATTTCACATTTAAAACTATCATAATGTCATGCAATTTCTCATATGCTTATTCATGCTACTTCTGTGAGAAAACTGCTTGCCACATATCATACAACTGAATTCCTTTGGCATATTGTGTATGGCAGTCATGTGGGATATAAGCTCATCAGGACGTCGTATTCCCTTACCACAAATTCTGCAATTGTATCTAAACCTCCTTTGGTGTATTGCCCGATCGTGCTCACGTAGACTTTCGATGCACATGAAGTGTTGATTACATCTTGAGCAATACCTTGATTTATGAGTAAATTTTACTTGAGACTTTCGTTCACTTGAGAATTCATCGTCCTGTAAATGCAATAATTAACAGGCTACATTTAGACATCCACAAGCATTTACCGTCAAACTCAATATTTAAAACAATAGAAACTGAGAATTTAATAAAAAAAACAGTTGAGGATAAAAATATCTTTAAACAGCAGTAAATAATGTTATGCTACACTGATTAATAAATGTTAATTCATACTGATGCAATATTAGTTGCAATCAAACAACAATACGCAAAACTGCTTATATATTTCAAATGAAGTAAAACACCCAAGATCTTAGACACTGACAAAACTTTAAAACAAGTATATATTTTATGACTCGATATACTGTATATTTCTAAAACTGTATAAACTTATAAATATCAGTTTTAATAAATTAACACTTCATATTAAACGCAATGTTTAATCAAAAAACAGATCCACAACTTATCAGAGACATCAAAACTTGAGGGCAGTCACAATGTGAAAGTTGTTCATTTATAATACAATGTAAATTTAATTGTAATCACGCATACAGTATATGAAATGAATAGTTCAATTGAAGACCAAAATCAGATCTCAAATTAAGCACCCAGTCTGTAACAGGACAACAAATTAATCAAATTTACTACTGATGATAAGTCAGAATGCTATGGTTTGCAAACTCTCTTGTGATTGATCAAGCTTACTCTATGCGCAAATTCTTTTCCACAATTTTTACAACTAAATTCCTTTGGCATATTATGAACGAATGTCATATGAGATAGAAGTTCATCTCTTCGACGGATTCCTTTGCCGCAAAATTTGCAACTGATTCTAAACTGTTTCTGATGTATTGTCATTTCATGATTACGTAAGCTCGAATGACGCGTAAAGTGTTTGTCACATTTTCGGCAATACTTTGATGTAAAAGAGTGAATGATATCAAACTCTGAATTCTCATCAAATTCTGAATTGTAATTAGTGAGAGTCTACAAGAAAAAAACAATATGGATCATATTCAATTTCAAAAATTTCAGCATAATAAGCCTTACAGACTATTATAGTAAAACACAAACAAAAATCTACTGAATAATTTAAGGCTTCAAGAAAATTTTAGTCACAATAAAGATCCTGAATAAATATCCAATTATACCCCAAATTATTCAGTTTTATAATAATATTTCAGTCCAGTTACACAGTCAAATCATATATTAAACATTTAAAAATAATCATAAATCAGTATTTAAACCACGGTGCAGTGTAATTAAAGTTTTAATTAAAGATCAGTTTATTATGGCAATCATTTATTAGTATATAATCCCAAAATATACAATAGTTTGATATGATGAAAAACTAATTCACCATTGTAAAATTAAAAACAAACAACAAGACAATCATAATCTGAATTCCAAAGACTACAATTCTATGCAATTGAGCACACTGATACTCTTTGCAAAAGTCAGTACAGTAATGTCACTATTTGCATTCCCTCATGTGTTTCAGCATGATTAACTTTGACGCAAATTCCCTTTCACATTTTCGACAGCTGAATTCTTTAGGTAAATCATGAACAGTGGTCATATGAGAGATAAGCTTGTCCCTTTGCCAAAGTCCTTTCCCACATATATCACATCTGTATCTGTACTGATTCTGGTGTAGCGTTAATTCATGTTCACGTAAACTTCTTGCACATGTGAAATTTTTGTCACATTATTGCCGTGTTTCATTCCAGACATGGAGGCGATTTGAAAATTTAAAGATTGATCAATATCTGGTTTATAAACACTGAAGGAATTGGCCTGTAAGAAAGGACAAAAATGTTTAAATTCAAGAAATTCTAATCAACTAATCATGACATAAAATATTTTGGAGCAATATACAACTGCAAGAATTAAAGATTTTCCTCTTCTAATCAATTTTAATTTCCATAACATGAATTCATATAAAATTATAATTTTTAAATTGTTATTTAATGTCTACACTGTATACCCTACAAAACCAAACTATTCAACAATCATGAAATTCGTAACAAATAAGTATCTTTTTAATAAACATTTCTGACAATAATTTAATAATCTGGTTAGGTGTCAAAGACGCCATAACAGTGCTACACAATGCAGTCTTTTATGTGTTTCTTCATGCTTATCTTATGCGCAAATTCCTTTCCACAAGCCAAACACCTGAATTCTTTTGGCATACTATGAATAGTAGCCAAATGCGAAAGAAGTTCATTTTTACGTCTAATTCCTTTTCCACAAATATGGCAGCTATGCCTAAATCGTTTCTCATGAATAGTCTGTATGTGTTCACGTATACTGGTACGGCATGTAAACTGTCTATCGCAAGCTTCACAATAAAATGTTCCGGGAACTAAGAGATTTTTACACTCTGGAAACTCATTTGTGTCAGAGCCATTAAAATTGAACAATAGGCTTTCCTGAAAGAAATAACACAAAATTTTTTCAATTTTACAAATTTCATTTCATTATTCAAAAATTGCATTAAACAAAAAACTCAGAAATCAAACAAACAACCAGATCACTTATTAATTTTTACTGTAATAAACTGATTCAATTTAAACTCACAAAGATTTGAAAAGAATTAAATACTATATAGAGCATTTCAAAAAATTAGAGAAAATTGATATTTTTATCAAAAAAGTGTTTAAGATTTACTACAACTACAAGTTATTTAAAAACAATCTATCATGCAACTCGTACATTCAAATTCCGTGGCACAATTTAAACATCTAAATGCCCTTGGTAAGTTATACACAGTAATAATCTGAGAATAACGCTTATACCTGCAGTGTTTATCAACAGTATGACAAAACTTTGAAGCAGAAACAATGATAACTAGAAACTCTGGTGGCAGTTTAATTTGAAATCATTTATTTTAAAAGTTCTGTTGAAATTACAATGAAATTACACTACTTTTTTATCGAATATTACCCGTAACTAAGTACAAATGTAATTTTATTAATTGTTGCGTTAATTAAAGCCAATTCTTTCGTAAATACATCCAAACATTCAGGTCAGCTACTAATTGAATTGGTGACGAATAAAAAGCAATATTAATCAAAGAACCAGTCAACCGCATTGAGATACCATCATTAATTACACACAAGTGGAACATAATTTATTCTTTACGCTTAAAACTGTCTCAAATTGTCACGATATACAACAAAAATTCTAAGTGTCCATATACTGATCTGAAATCAACAGTATCAATACCAGATTATTTACTTATTCAATAACATTAAATCAAAATCGTTGTATATAAGCATTATAAATTAATATTATTTCGATAATTATTACAAAACGATTACATAATCGTCAAGGAATGACGTCACATCACAAACTTAACAACTAGCTAAAGCTTCAATATACATAACAAGCAGCATCAATCAATTCAAGTCTCCATACAATGAAAATATACCGAAACACAATGTGTTCAAACAATTTATTTACAACTACTAGAAAAGTAATGATAAAATGTAAAGTAATATTTCAAAATGGTCCAAGTATTTGCTGTGCACAGATAAGCTGATGAGCGCGCAGCTCCTCACCACTGCTGAACCTTTTACAGCAAAAAGCATTAGGACATCCAAGAGACAATTGACGATCATGTTTTGTAAACATATGACTCAGCAGTTCATCCTTACGCCGTAAGCCTTTGCCACACACTTCACAATGATAAGAAAACTCTCCAAGATGAACTGTTTTTCTGTGCATTTGTAGGTTACACTTAAGGCTGAATACCTTGCCGCATTCAGGACATGCAGTTGATTCTCGGTTTGAACGACTCGTGGACGATGATGTTCTTTTCTTTATCACTGATTGCAACCAAGTCTACAAGACAGTTACGAAATTGGTGTAGAAACATGTGAATCATCTCATTATAGTGGTAATTTAGAAATACAAATACTTGATTTAAACAGATAACGGAAAACAATATTTTTCATACAATAAAAATTGTAACATGAATGGCACGATTGAGACTTAATAAGAAATGATTTACAATTGAAATAATAAGTAGCAAAGGACAGAGAACAAGCTACTAATGCAACTGAAAAATACTTTTTTGAGGATTATTTCTTAATTGTTACTATACTGTATACTTTCAGTATTTTCATGCATGTGTGCAAATAATGTCTATACCAGTTTTAACTCTTAATCAAAACGCCTCTTAAATGTAAAAAACCAAAATTCACAATAATATAACAAAGAAAAAATTAAGACTATATTGATATTGTTTATTTAATATAAACACATGCAATATCTACATATGGCACTGCATCAAATACGTTTTACCCAAATATAATCAAATATAATATGCAAATTAAGTGCATAATACACGATATTTATCTGCTATCTTACAAACAAGACATAAAAATTATACTAAATAGTAATAGTATTAGAAGCTTGAAGAAAAATTACAAAATGAATAATACACCTTGAAGATTACAAACATGATACAATTAATCCATTATGCAAAAAAAATGTATTTAACACTATGGTATCTAAGTAGCATAAAAAATTCTTAAAACAAATATTATAAACATTCTGTACTACAATGATATTAAAGACTGTGGCAACTACAAATCAAAACTGTTCCATCAACACACGAAATTAACCTTTTCAAACCTAACAACATACAGTATACAGTATAATCCTGTTATATCGAACTCGCTTATATCGAAATTTCGCTTATATCGAAGCTGCATTTCAGTCCCTGTCAATCAAAATCCTATCAGATATATCGAAGTTACATACAGTTTCGTCGTTGGGCGATGCTGCAAACTTTCTAATTACATATTATAGTGTAAATCTTTAACGCGCAGATTTCAGCTATGAGGTTATATGAATGGGAAAACCCATCGCCAGCACTCTCTGACTGGTCGATCAACGGCGTCTCAGTTTATTAATTTGTTTTGCATGACTGTTTTAAATAAGGAATTAACTTGTCAACATACTGTATCTTCAAATCAACTCTCTGTTTTTGAAAATAAAAAAGATAGTTTTAATAAAAGGTATGTTATCACAAAACCTGCGCCTTCAACATTTAAAAATAAATGTTTTATCTCAAATTAGGAGGTAGGTCACAGCCTCTCCCCTAATTGGGGGAGGTGAAAAAGTCGAATTTCAAGCGTACTACTTTATGGACGGCCCCTTACAGTGATAATAATCCTATGCGCTACACTGCTGATGCAGTCAAGAATGCTGTCATATTCAGGCTAGCTAACGTATACCCGCCAGCTGAATCTATTACCCAGGCATTTATCAACAGGCTGGTACCCGGGTACCCGTTGACAGCACTAAATTGGATATATCAAAACCCTGATATATCGAAGTAATTTTGATGGTCCCGTGAGCTTCGATATAACGGGGTTATACTGTAAAATCAAAACAACACTCAGTATTTCGTAGACCAAATAACGATTCAAACTTCGACAAAGTAAAGTGACAATAAAACTTTAAAGAAAAAATCGTTTAATTTACATAAAACTAATGTTACCCTTTCAATTTCCTTAAGTTCATAAGAACTTTTATTGTACGGATTCTTAACAATTCTCTTCATTTTACGCGTCTTATCAATCAAAATAGAACGAAGTGTGTTGCTCAATAGACCTGCAGTAGATCAATGATTTCATTTCATTTACTAATTACTAGCCTAATGCAATGCAAATAGCAGCAGACAAATCCAATGAAAATAGCCTAGAATGTAAAGAAACTAAACATCTCTATAATATGGGTTAAAAAAACTTGATTCACTTATAATCTAATAAAAGTTCAGAGTAATTAATCATATTATTAACCATTAAGATACATTTAACTAGTATGGCTTTATGAATATAAATTTGTAAAAATTATACACGTGTATTTAATTTACTTAATTTACTTTATCAATGACCTAATTAAATATATAAATCAAACATTTGCATGTAATTTTGTCTGACAATCAACTCTATACTTTTTTATTACAATCAACAAAAAAAATATTCCAAATTTGTTCATTTTTTTACAATTTATCTCATTAAATTCGAATTTATTTAAATTTTATTTAAATCTTTAAATGTAAGATTTGAAAAAGCCAAGAAATGACAGGCAAAATCCTACTTAGTGACCTAGCATGTAAATTGATTGTAATTTTAACTCTTAAACTAAGGTAAGATATTCTATTACTTTCCTTTAAAGATTACTCGTAATACAATACATTAGTTAATCAGTTAATATTTAATTAATTTTCCTTTGGGAATGGTAAAAAAAGACACACACAAAGTTTGAACAAACTTTTGTTCTTGAAGGAAAAACAAGCACACAAAATTATATATTAATACAAACCAAATTTCTCCTTGCGTACACTCATAGCTCGGATAACAAAAAGTTTCTCGTCATTCAGCTGCGTTTCCTTATAAGCTTCTACAGCCTTAATGATTGCCTCCTCATTCTCATACTCAAGATAAGCATATCTAAAAGATTCATCACAACTTACAAGCACATAAATAAAAGAATATCAGTCGATCGACAGACACGAACAAACCATCAAAAGTTGTAATAAAAGAAACACCTAAAAGAGGAATGATTTTTGATTTAGAAAAAATCTGGTCCCCAATGCTCCCAAAATGTTGCTTTATTTAATGAATATCTTTACCATTATTTTATTGCATCATTATTCGCTTTGCAATTATACTACAATCAGCAAGTGCACAATGTCATCGCATTAATCATTAGTCATAAATGCCTTATCATATCCTTACGAGTGTCAATTTAACGTAATTTACAGACTAACTAGCTGAATGGCTCTACAAGCCAACGTTGAACATGTGCACTTTGAATTTTACCGATTCAGTTGCGTTATTTCAGCATTTTCCTCCTTTCCTTTACGAGGAAATATTACTCGCAAAGCGTCGGGGAATAGTTCTTTGATTGTTGTCTCAGTTACATCGTTTGGTAAATTACCAACATACAGCAGACGCTGTACAGTTGGTCCTGCAAGTAAAGAAGCAGAAGACTCAATCATATTTTAAACATCTAGAAGCATTCAAATGCTCTTTCTTTATTCTATCATTTAACTGCGTATAATTTCTACGACCATCAACTGGTCATGTTTGAATATCCCAAATGAAATTTTCGAAGCAGCGATTTGTTAATCTTAAACCTTAGCGACATTGTCATTTGGCGTTATTCTTGTGCAGGGCATCAAAACAGAAAAATATTTAAGAGATTTTAAGTATGTGAAGGAAGAGAACAATAAAAGATAATACACATTGCAATGAAACAACAAAAAATCAAATGATAATTACGAATTACATCAATCACAATTATAAGATAATAGTACCTGATAATATTACATGATAATCTGATATAAATATTGTCAAAACTCAAACTTAAATACTCAAAATACTGAAATAATGCAAGGAATAGTAATGTAACATGTAAGAGTTAGATGCCAGACACTTACCCCAAGTAAGATATGATAATCGTAATAATATTAATAATTAAAATATATTGTTACCCGATCAAGCAATTAAGATACTCAACACAATGAATTCCATCTAGTTACTTATAATCGTTTTATATTTCACTATATTTAATCATCCAGTTAATGGATTTTACAGTTGATTACACAATTAAATCATAAAAATTATCAATAAACCCCAAATACGAAAACAGATTTGACACATATGCAAATAATATTTCAACATTTAAGAAGTCATCAAATATTGATACTTACTTTCAACATAAAAGTTTATCAATTATTATATATCCATTCACTTTTTTGATCTAAAACTAGAGTGGGTCAATTTTTATGATCATCTAATATATTTTAAACTGATTATAAAAACTTACTTTGTCATTGTTTTTAGTAAAATTCTATTACATTTTAATTTGAGTTATAGTTCTAAAATCATTTAAGTTGTTGCATTCATTCTTGTTAACAAAGTCGATTCAAATTTCAGTTTTCATTGACTAATTACATGAAAACATTGGATAAACAATTAAAAAAATTAAGTATACACTATCCGGTGTTCAAGGAAGCAGTGATAAAACTTAAAACTTTCTGCATTAAAAATCTTTCTTCATTTGAAAAGGCTAATTAATTTTCACAGTAAAAACTTAAACCAAAGATAAAATCAAAAATGAATGAAATCAAAAATATTGTGAATTTCTTAACCTTTCAAATACTAATTATTTGATAATAAAAAATACTTACTATAACAAACATAATGAGATGAAATATGATGCTTATGTGACATAAATATGTTTAAAACTGGCTGTATCACTCTAATCTAAATTCGTTAATTGTTTCTGGTTTCTGATATGCTAACTTTATTACCTTTGTCTAACTTTATTACACAAAATTATATAATATATAGTTTAAAAGTCTTGAATGCTAAATATTTGACATTTTGAATGACTTTATAAGACTTCATAATCAATTTCAACTAGTAATTTTCTCTTTTATTGCTTATTGACATTTACAATATTTCTAATATGAAGATATTTCATTTTGCATCTATGCAGCATTAGTCTTACATTTTTATACATAATCTTAGAATTAGTTTAAATAAAATTAATGTTAAATTAAACGTGTTATTTCTATTTAAAAATCTATAACAAAAATATATAATACCGCTATGCTAAAACTTATATTTCAAAACATTAAATATACCTCAGCATCGAAGCAACTACACAGTTTACATCTCAGCTCATGTTAACTTGTCACTTTATAGCTTTATTCGTTTAATTTAAAAAATGATATACTGTATATCTAATTAATTTCAAATACTATTTTTAGCCATGCGATTGGTTATCTGCACGCAATTTTATAATTTGTTCTATTTATTATACCAATGTAATTTGTAAATCTTAACTCACGAAATAATCTGACAAAACAACAGTATGCTAAATAATTCACAGTAAGGACTGTTAGATATTCATAATCCTTATACTATAAATGATACAAATGACTGTTAATGCTTCTGAAATCTAGACACAGACCCAGTAATCACATCGCTTGGATATTACGTTATGTTGATTATAATTATACTGCAAGATTAGTCTTTTTAGATGTTTCATAAATGATACAATAAGAACATTACTGAACCCTGCCATATTAATACAGCCAACAGTTTATGCCTTATAGTCTATGGCCTGCATACCTTAATTTGTATAATACAAATATTATCATGTTATTTTATACAAAATCACTAAGCTCGAACTGTATTGATTTTAAATTTATCTCAGTAATGTGATACACACACACACACACACACACACAGAGTGTCTTGCCAAAAACTGCAGAGAAATAATCACAGAATAATGTAACAAAAACCTTCTTTCTACTTAATTAACAGATAAATAAATTTGTTCAATAAATGAAAACTTTTTTAAAAGTAACAACTGACTAGTGCTAGATTGAGGAAGACGAGGAACCATGGCAACAATGTCTTCTAAAATTCAAATATAGAATAAGATAAATTAACAAGTCAGTCAATTATTTACTTAATCAATATGAAAATACAGACAAGAAAAGATAAAAATAAAAACACAGCAAGGAAATTGCTATTGAAATTATTTAGAATATAATAAAATTGCTAAATTCTCAGAAATAAATTAAATATTCAAATTAAATTTGCTTTTAGAAAATTAAACTGTTTTCATACAAGTATAGTATTAGCATTTATTAATAATTGGTTAAACAGCACTAGACCACTAAAAGTTCATAAGATGGAAATATAAATAATCATTGCAATTAAATTAAGCCTAGAAAAAACGAAATTATTGTAATGCCTTTTTCTTATGCAAGTTTTATTCACTGCCTTTATATTAGTTTAAACCATTTTGCGCTTCAAATGCCAATTCAACCAGCGATTTGTATTTTTAAAAATTTAAATGAATGAACATCTTTAAAAATGATCTTCAATTATTTTGAATAGCAACTTTTTATAAAATATTTTTTTTTTTTAAATTGAATAAATGCAGCAATTATTATTACCCTCGCTATCCTTGTAATCAAATCTGACTGGATCAAACTTGAAAGTATCTTTGACAGCTTTCAGTTCTTCTTTTATCTGATTTGCTTCTTCTGCCGTCGAAAACACAAACTTTGCTGACCTAAAGCATTATATAAACTATTAGATTGTTTTATGCATCAGACACAGTTTTCACTGATATGATACAGTCTGGTATCTAGTAATCACATTCATGGACTTTATGATAATCTATTATATTGGGCTTAATAAGACACAATATTAAACATATTGTATCAAATACATATATAACAGATGATTAAAAGAACATTATTATTACTATTGTTTTCTCAATTAAAATGTTATATAATTTCAAGGGCTTAAAAACATTCCAAAATTCGTAATATATTTCGGGAATACGCATAACTACTTTTCTTATAAACGCAATAATTTAATTAAATATAATAAAAGAAAAATGCTGAGTGCAGCAGCATATAAACAACTTTATGCAACTAAAACCAGTAATTTTATTTCTTTGTGTCGCGAAGAAAAATCAAAGAGCAAATTAGTGATCAATATATATCCATCTTTGTTGAATGCAAAAACATTGAAATCTAATGGATAAACTCGAAATTATTTCGTTTAAAATTCCGACGCATAAAAACTAACTTAAAATCTGAAGCGATTTGACAAAGTGATCACGAGTGAAGCTTCTGCAATTAAATTATGATTAAATATGTAATTATTTAATTATGATTAAATAAGTAACAAAAAGATATATAAAATTCAACTCTGAGATAATCTCAGTCATATAACAACCACATTAATAAATCGAATTAAACGCAGTAAATAGTAACAATGCCTACCCATTAGTTGTCTTCCCTGAAGCCCGCTCAAAGAAGTCGAATGAGAACTTTTCACACTGTTCAACCATCTCTACAAACTTACTGGATCTCATGTCTTCCATGTTAATGGGATGAACAACAAAACTTCTCTGAGCAATTTCAGCGGCCAAATCTAACAAAACAAAAATCTTACGTTATTGTTTAATCAATCCCTCCCTTTTAGCCCATTAGCCTTATGTCAATCAAGATAAATGTTAATTAATAGACATTGATCATAATTATAAGATTTCAGAGAAAAGAAACATAAGAAGTAATATTAGGGTACACCAGTGAGATGATTCTCGTTATTATATCTACTCATCCATTTTAATAAGATTTCAAGATTATTATACCAAATATTTAGAGTTTAATTACCTGAGAAAATTTCTGAACTAAAGGGAACTACAAACTTTTTACTGTGCCACGTTAGAAGGATGGTGTCACCTAAAAATAGTCAGAACAAAAATCAAACTTGCAACTCAAATGTATAATAACAAATTCAATAGCATAAAGCAATGCGGCAAAATTGACCCGCAACTTAGTTAATCTATTACAAACAACATGTCAAGGCTCATTGATAGAAAATGATAGAGTATAAAACTTGACACCAAGATCAAGTCCTGATACTACTCTCACAATTTGCTTCACCCTTTAGAACAAGACTTAACAAAATTAACAAAGTGTTCAATTTGTTTCATAATGTGCTGTCTTAATAACTGCTTTACGTGTTCTGTTTTACAATTAACCATGTTAACATTATGTCCTCGATATAACTACAATCTGTACGTTAAGAAGTAAATGAAACTTTTCATCCTTAACTCCACTATCACTTGATAACTTGTGACAAAAATGGATAAAATTCAAAATATCAAAACAATTGCTACAATAAAAACAATCGACAAATTACTATTTTACAAACAAATTATAACACATATAGAAAACTTCCACTTACGTTCCTTTGGTATATCGATATAAAACTCGTTCTCTATCTGTTTATAAAGTTCTTCATTCGATGCAGCTTTGTTCTCAGCATCTTCCTCTCCTTCTTTTTCTTCTTCCTGCCCTGCTGCTGCCTGGTCAGCTTCCGTTGTTTCTTCCCCCTCCCCGGGATGCTCGTCAGCATCCGTCGTCGTCACTACATCGCCATTTTTGTTTTCTTCTTCCTGTTCTCCTCCCTCGATCTCTTCTTCCCCCTCTCCTTCTCCTTCCGCCTCTGCTTCTACAACATGAAGAATAAAGGATTACAAACAGAAAACCTTGAAAATCTTTTTTAATTTTTAAAACTTTTCTAAAATTTGCCTGAATTTTTGCGGAAACTTTTCAATTAGCAAATCCGTATGTATGAACAATTCATTTGTTTTGCGCGATATACTTATTATTGTAATATTATTATACTCTTACAATATACTTATTATAATATTATGCTTATGCAGTATACTCATTTATATGTAAGGGAGCATTAACAAGAGTATAGGCATCACACATGTTAATCTTGTATATTGACAACCAGATAGTCTTGGCCGGAGAATACAGAAAACACAGAAGCTACAAACATAACGTTTCTATATATCATCTCTTAACTTATAACATCGCATATAAATAATATAAATTAATTAAATTAATAATAACTAACTAATTATCTAATCACCTCTTTCATCTTCATTGGCACCATCTCCCTCTATTTCTTCTTCTTCTTAAAACACAACAAACATAAAATAAATTTAATTGAATAATACTAGAACCAAATAAAACTTAATCATTTCTTTAACATTAAAATAAGAATTTCAGACTCCTAACACAATGCATTAATCATTTTTTCATATGATTTGAATACCATATAAATCCTGAATCAAATCTCTACCAACAGAAAATATACTTTGATAATATTAATGCTATAAATATAATGCACACAATCCAAAAGATCAATAAACATATAACACAGTCAATTAAACTATCCAAATAAGTTATAAAATCTAGCATATATAACTTTGACTTAAAGATTACCCCAACAGGTGACAAAATCTACATACAATCAACATTATAAAAGTTGAAATATAATCATTCAGATTAATACCTTCTACATGAGGCTTCTCCTCTTGCTCCTCCTCTTCCTCCTCCTTTGGAGTGACCTCTTCCTCTTCCTCAGCAGTAGCAGCCTCCCTCTCTTCTTTTAATTTAACATCAGCTGCGTAATAAATCAACAATATTACAATCTTATAAACTAGAAACTAGTTGTTATAAAGTTAAAAATACAAATTAATAAAAACTAACTATTTTAAAACATTTATTAAATAAATAAATAATAAAAACAAAAAAATCTCGGTTAAATCAACAGATTGAGAAGATACGTCAAAATACATTAGGCTATTTTCAAGCGCTTGTAGTTTGACATCACATCAGCATACACATACTATCGTATTTAAAGCTGCGACTTCATGATTGCATATAAATATCTCAGCACAAGTGCTCCTAGATTAAAAACTTGTACTTACACTGCAGATTTTAAAAATAGATTGCTTTAGAACATAAAATATGAAATGATTACCGGCTTGAAGTCTAGCCACTAAATCACCCTTCACACCCGTCTGGGGCAAACTGCGACGTTTTAGTTCTTCCTTCAGTTTAGGCAACGTCAACTTATTCCAATCTGTTATCTCTTGAGACATGATGGAATCAACTAGAACAAAATCAATCCAAATAGAATGACAACTTCTCATAACGTTCCACTATGCAATATTAAATATTACTGATTAGATATATTTGGAGTATTTATTTAGGCTGATCGTCTCATTTTAAAAGTATTTGACAAATTCGATACAAAACGATTTCGATATATACTGTATAAACAGATTCCAGCAAATATGGGTTGGAAATAAGATTTAAGATTAGGATGTAATTAGAAAGGATGGAATTAGGAAATATGATTGAAGTTAGTTTCGACTGGATTTTGATCGAAATTGCTTTGTACCGAATTCGTAATCCAATTTAAGTATAAAACACAACAAGTGCATAAAATACAAGAAAAAAATGCGCTAATCACGTTCAGAATTCACTGTTAAATTCAAAGTACTTCCGGTACTTAGGCAAATATTAATCCGATTATATTTCATTGATATTTTATAAGGAATAAACTATATCCACGAGCATAGGCTTTATATAATCGCAAATCTAACGAAATTATTTCACTAAAAACTCTAATAAACTTTCAATTTAGATCATTTAAGAGCAAAAACATTATTACCTGAAATATCAGAGCGCTGAACTTTTCCCCTTAGGAAAAAATTAGGAAAAATTAAAATAGAATTAAAAATATTCAGAAAAAACAGCGTGCCACAATGGCGCAAAATAGATAGAGAAACCGGGTGCTTATAGAAGACGCATTCTTGTCTGGAATTAGCTCATAGGAGTAATAATTATTTTTATCGGACGAATCAGAATTGAAGGTTTGAGAATTTAACCAATAGAAAGCGAGGACGCTTGATTCGGGAATTTATAATGATCAAGATTGATAGAAAATGCAATTTCTCAATAATATTGGCGTTAGTTTTAATCATTAGTTAAATATCAATTAATATTACAGCAAGAAGAATGATATTGAAATATGTAACCATAAAAACTTATTAAGATCAGTTATTTTAATAATTTTTATTAAAATATACAATTTGGTTCCACAAAATTTAATTGGGGTTGGTGGGGAGGTAGGATTGTGACTGTAATGCAATGTATCCACAGATCGGTGAATGTATCACTTTCCCATCATCAGAAAACAACATCTTGTAAGAAATGGAATAAGACGTACACCTGTAATTTGAATGGAAAAATTCCATTTTGGGGTTTAAGGTTGGATCTTATTTGTTGGGGTTTGAAAATATAAGTCGTGAAACTATATTGATTTCAATTGACCTTAATGAACGTATACGGTGTCCCACCGTTAGTTTAGCCGCTATTGATTGAAATGTTTTTTGAAGAAAAAAATTAGGGGTGAAGGGATTATAAAAGTAAAACATAAATATCACAGCTGGATTTTCCGCCCCTGAATTATGGGGGATAGGCGAATTTTCACATTTTATCTATAACGATTAGCAAAAGTTTTAGGAGGGGTTATAATTTGGAATAAATGCAGTTCCAAATTATTCCAAATTATTACAAATGGTACAAATTCAAATTTAAAATACAGAATGGGTATTAAAGTTGTATTTTCACAGAAATTACAGAGTATTTTGACAGGAATGTATACAGTTCCCACCCGTCTTGCCTATGCGGCTATGCCAGTGGCGTAGATAAAGGGGGGAGGGATTAAAGGGTTATAAAGGAAACCCCCCCAACTTAGTAAATTCCCGGCTACGCCACCGCAGTTTGCTAATCATAACTAATGATAATAACCACAAATGGTAGAAAGTGCGCACTGGGTGACAGGGGCGGGCCCAGGTTTTTTTCGGGGAGGAACCTGAAAAACATTCAACACCGGCATCAAGTCGAAACCGTAGTAATGCTCGAAAATTTCCATCATTATTGGCAGTGACGGATCCAGGGCGTCCAATAGGGGTCGAGGCGATTTATTTTTCAGTGCTGACCTTTTTTATTTTTTTAGGATTTCTGCTACTGGGTTTTTGCGCTTTTTATCAATCAAAAAACAGTCTAAATACATCTGAATACATCATTTACAAACATTCTGAATACATCATGTATTAGGCTTTTGCATTTATTTATTATAAGTAAGTATGTTAACTATGTTATGTAAGGGTGGGGGGCGATCACGCCATCAAGCTTTAAATTAACATGTCACAAAAAACCACTATGTAGGGTCAAGGATCCGCCACTGATTATTGGTTGGGCCTCCACTCATTAGATTTCCATTATCTCTATGACCTCGAAGTGGTAGCCTCTGCCTTCCACAGAGCAGAACTTTTTTAATAATTTGGATCATCTCTTCAGCAGTTTTTTATACTTATTCAGCGGAGAGTTAACTAGCACGCCGAGATACTGATGACCACCTTTGCCACATGACTCATTTTTCGCAAAGAGAATGCAGTTCTTACAAAAAGCACCCCATCCTGCATCTGGCTGTATGCCAATTAACCATGACCACGTTTTGAGGTAATGCTGTTGGAAAGAACGTGACCGGCCAGACTGGATAACTTTTGGAAAAACTATAGTTATCTTCAGGTGTCCATCAACTCATAAGTGCTTCGTATTTCTGCTCATCACTGAGAGGCAACTCCTTTGACTTGTTGGAACTATTTAAAATCGACCGATGTCCAAGTGCTGGAAAATTATCTTTTTCTTTTAAAAGAAAGATGATAACAGATGCTGTTGTCTTTTCATTT
>JAQIXG010000465.1:0-32233 GCA_034700105.1 Oconnorella tubifera
AAATAAGAAATGTGTGACGTCACACATGCTTTTTACCCCCCCCCCCCTGTCACTAACTGTCACACTTTCTTAGACCCCCTCCCCTAGAGCGTGACGTATTTTATGGACGACCCCATTAGAGATTTTTCAGTTTCTTACATTTAACTTTTTGAGCATTTGTTTATAACTTTTCTTTCTAGATAAATATAATGCACACGATATATGCACATGCTAGTTAATAAACATTGAGAATTCGTTTTAAAGCTTTATAAATTGTTACCATAAGAAATGTGTTTTGGTTGTTAATATTAGAAATATATGAATGCATTTTTCATAATCCAATATAACTTTAATTACTAAATAGTTAAGGATCGGACACTAACAAAGTTCAAAAATTGTATTTATATTAAGATTTAAAAGTTAAAACTCTTATCATATTTGTAGAGTAAAAAGAAATCGACATTTAATGAACAAATTATCTTTACTGTCGTCAGAATTTGTAATAAATACAGGATTGATTTCATAATTTGCTCTATAAAGTCATATAAGCTTCTTGTATAAAAACTTTTGTCTTATTTTAAACCGTAATTAAATATATTACTCATAATACGCAAACGTTGCTCTGAATATACATTTCAACAAAAAATATACGCGTGGCAAAATCTAAAATATACTTATTTTATCATTTCCATATGCTCTATTAAAACACATTTTACTAGAACTAATATAAATTCTTCGAATGCTAATAAAACTATGTTTTATCTCGCTCAGTTTATCGTGCACATTTAGAACATAAAACATATTACTGCGGAATTTCATTAGCTTTTACCGGGACGCTTGTTTTATGCTTACAATCTAATGAATAAATCTATTGAAATTATATTCGTTTGAATTAATCCATTTAAGAAAGCGAAGCAATAAATAAAATCTTTATCGTGATCTTTGGCTCTTTTTGTTAGAGATAATAATGATTGATTTTGTTCTCGCTTAATTAAATACTTTGTGATTTATTGTCGTATAATTTTTTTTAAATATAACATTATTAGTTTTTCGCGAATTAATTTTTCGTTTTAAATATTTTCTTCTAAAACGATAATGTGTTCTATAGAATCTTCTTTTTGCTATCTTTCGTTCAATGATTTATTTCTTTTTTTTCTTTTCTCGTTTATCAACTACTCTGTGACGAAAATATTCATTTGTCCATTGGGGGGGGGGGGGGGGGGGGGGGGAGACAGGGGGGGAGGGTGTGTGATTTAGATTTTAATAACTAGAATATATTATTAAAATTATCGTTTTGTTTCAAGGTGATCGACTTTGAAAAGTTTTTATCATCTTATTCGTTTTATTATCAGCTTATGATAAGTCTATCATCTAATTCTTTAGTTTAAAAAAAGGCAAGATTAAAACAATGATTAAAATGTACTGAGGGGCGGAGTAAAATATGCCCGTCACAACCCTCCCCGCCCCCTCCCCCTCCCACCCCATCATTATTTCACTACATCTAATTCACTGTTGTACATTATTTTTTCGTTTTTCGTAAACTTACCCTGAATGCTATTATACGACGGAATCTCATTTATTATAATGCATTGTTTTCATTCGGTTCGCTGATCCTATTTTATTAAATCTCATTTCGCCTTGATTAGCTTCTTTGTTCATTATCTTTTCAACGAGGAAAGACTCGCTGTCAGAGAATGAATGAGAAATTATTGCCTTTGCAGCATTAATGGCTGTCAGCGGCTATTGATTGTTTTTGATCATTATTTATTTAAGATACGCGCGATTAATAATACGCAAAGTTGATTTTTTCCGGGATTGTAATACTAAAATTTAATTGCATTTTCGCGTCACTTGGAAAAATTTATTTGTGTTTCGATATTTTCGTTTTAATATAAAATTGAATTCGCGATATTAGGCAAGTTTAGTCGGAACAAATGTAAAAGTATTCTCTGATTATCAGTCTAATAATATTCTCTCATTATAATTATTATTCTTAAATTGTATAAAATTACAGAATCATTTTTGCTCAAGTATGTAGTAATCAAAAATAAATGAATTTTACAAATTGTTGAGAAAATTGCATCCTTTCAAGAAGAAAATTCGATGTTCTCAACCAGAAAAATTGCATTAAACGAGGTTGAAATTCATTGTTGTTATTATTAAAATTCATTTTACAAATATGTCTAGTTTTAAACTTAAATTAGGATTATACTGTAATGAATTTACTTGAATCAGTTTTTTTACTTGTATTTCATATTTCTACCAATTCAGATTTAAGATTGAGAATTGATCTGATATCATTAGTATTAAATAACATGTTAATATCTAAACCTATAATATCCCAGAAAAAGAATGCAAATTGCACATAATATAGATGTTTTCCATCCGCCCGTTATTTATCGAATACTATTTAATATAAAGCATGTATTCTGATACTATAGAAAGATGAACGAATAGTTTATGGATACATTACGAAGCAGACTTGCAGTGAGATTAGGTTTTCAGCTATTTGTTTGTTTCTCATTTTTGCAAGAACATGTAATTGAAGAGGACGTTTAGCATTCTTGCTCTTGTTTTTTCAATAGCGTTACCTTAACGCCGCGCGGCTTGTTACATTAACCAGTATAGCAAAAACATTAGGGAGTTGTTATTATATTAGTCCCGGTGCATTTAAGGCGAAATAGATCAATTAAAAATTAGGGGAGGGGGGTGTTGAAACTTTTTGTTACTTTCGTTATGTCAGATATAATAATTATGCTAATGAGTTTAGAGAAATCAACTTAATGAATGCAAAACAAATTAAATGTAACCGGATTGAATATTTTTATTCGAACTAAATATTTTTATTAATAATATTACCCTTGAATACATTCTAAGTTCATAATGATGCAGATTTTAACCTGAAGTAAAAAAAGTGCTGATGATAAATCTCTAATTAATTACGAAGAAGAATTTACAGTTATAATAAATTGATTATTAAAAATTAATATAGATGAATAATATTAACACTTGACAGAGAGTTACTATATAATTTTAATTCTAGGACTCAACTACTCCAGTTTCTGATCAAACGCAAATAACCTTAAAAATTTTTGAGCAATTTTGTTTTCTTTCTTCAATGAATCAAGTCAAAATATTACAAACTTTTCTTTTACTGCTGGCTTTTTAACCTCTTTAGTAAGGTGTTGATATTGTCAATTACGTCTGAAGTAGATAAATTACTGTGCAAGAGTTACTAATGAAAGAAGTTTGACTAAAAACTTTGAACGTCAGATAATGTGTCAGTAAATACAGTGCCTGGCTTAAAAATATATTTTTTATAATGTTGCAATCATGTTTTCTTAATCGGTAATATATAAATCTTTGATTTTTTTGCAGAAATTTAACTAAGATAAGCTATTATTGCTATGGTTTAGTAGTGTTTATCATATAAAGTAATCTAGCAAACTTAAAGAATTTTAATTGCAAGCGAAAAACTTGCAATTTACTTAAAAATAAGAAAAGCACTTAGCGTCGAAAGGTGAAACTGCAAATTGTTTTTTCTAGCTACGCACAGTATTTAGAACCAAATACTATTTATTCTATTTATCAATGTGATAAGTCTATGATATGCGTATTCAAATCAATTTCAATCAAAGTAATTTATAATACTAGAAACTAAGTCAATAATTTCGGAATAAAAATGATGTATCTATCAACTCATTTATGACGATTTTTTCTTACTTTATTACTGTTATTAAGTCTGGAATGCGAAATGCTGTAAACATCTGTTGCCATGTTGTTTAATGCTAGGACTATATGCACCCGCTTATATGATGTAATACACGCAAAATTTACTTTTTGTATCAGCCAATGTAATAAGTTAATAATTGTCACGAATTTCTTCATTTTATTTAATCACACAATTACAATTTTTAAATAGTCAAAAATAAAAAAAGATATTTCATTACTCATATCTGATAATTACTCCAGTATGTGTGCTTGTACGCGTGTTTGTGCGTGTAAATGTATCGCTACGCGCTCTTCAGAATAATATGATTTATTCTTGGTTCGTATTCTTTTTAAATATATATAGAGTAAGTTGTGATAGATTGCTTTGTTATATATGTGCCTCGCATGTGTTGCTGATTATGAGTTATGATTACAAATCTATTTTTATTCTAGTTTCTCTGATTTCATGCCGATAGCTTCTTAATGTAAAACATATGATGCATTTCTATGCATATACTTTATAGGTCTGTACGTGTTTGATAGTAGAAAAGCACGTGCGTCATTATTTCTTAATGTTTTATTTAGAATTTCTAATAATTAGACTTAAATTTGTGTGTAGTAGAACTTAATAGGTTACTAATTAACGTTTATAATATAAAATGATTACATTAGATGATTAGATGATCAAAATTCATTAGTAACTAATGAGATAATAACAAAAATAGTAAATTATACAATGCATTAGCCTATATTAAATTATTACGATGCCATATAAAAGCTATTGTCGTACATTATCATTATCATTTATGAGAAAATTTACACGACGAAAATATTAATCTCGTACATATACATTTGACTTATTCATAATTATACTTTATTTCGTAACGATTCACATCTTTCTGTATATTTCATGTTTTTTTATTTAAAATGTATTCAAGAACATAATGATTAAAAAGAACAATTTCCTTCGCAAAATGACTGATCACTGTACACGCTGTTTGTGAATTTAGATTTATAGTTCAGATATTGCTATTAATCATCATATAGCTTGAGAGCTTGCTTCTCCTCTGACTCTATCAATGCTACTTTTAATTTCACAGATAGCAGATCGGTCTATCATTTATTTAGGAAGCGACTTGGATGAAAATTTATTGCTGCAATTAATCATGCAAGTAAAATAATGATAAAGACGAAAAATTGTGTAAAATTTGTCGAAATTTTGCGGATATTTGACAAGCTAATCATAAAGGCATAAAGTTATTAATATTCTCGCGTGTTTTTATAATATGAAATTAATTCAGTTATTATTTTAGGCAGTTGATAGATATTTCAAGCGTTAGGTAAAGTAAATATCTTATTACATCATTATTATTAAATACATTATTATTACATTAGTCCATCCACCCTTTTTATTATTTGCATTACAATAAACTGTACCCTGCATTTCTACAACTAGTTTATTGAATTGACTAGGACGACTATGTGACGTATAATTGTGACGTTGTATTGACAACAATAGGTCAGTAATGATGCAATTTTCCCGCTCGCTGATACACTGCGGCTGCATGGCTTTCAAGGCTATGTTGTCTTTTTTTCTTAGGTTTAGTCTTTGCGATAAATTCATAATAATAAAGGATGATTATTATTGCATGATATTCAAAAGTATAATGTTACTTTCATTTTATTGATATGCACATAAATTTAATCAGGGGTTTAATTATAAATTAAATTAAATTATATTTAATTTAATTGTGTATTTAGATTTGATGTGCGTTTACTAAATTTCATTGCCTTATTGATATAAATATACATTGCTTTAGTATAAATATGTATACTGCTTTTAACAATATATTAACATTTTCAATACTGGATGCTTGAACTGAACATGATGTATTATAGCTATTAATATCATTGCTCTGTTCATGCGAATTGAATGCGCATAACATAAGATCTACTTTACAATTTACTAATGAACACTGTAATTTTTTACAGGGTACTGCTGAACAAGCTATAGAAATGACTTTCCCTAATCACGGAGGATATATCTACGATGACGGTCAATTTCCTGCGGTAAGTTTTTTAGTTATTTTCATTATTAATAAACGTTGAATTTTTAATTTTCTTCAGTTATTTTTGTATGTTTAGGCTTCCAGCATATACATACATTTTATAAATGTACATGTGCTTTTGGATACTGTTACAACAAGCTTAAATAACTCATTTAATAGGTCGCTAAATTCCAAATATAATCTCTAGCTTATACAATGAAAAACTATTCATTCATATTTACGCATCTCGGGCGATAATTTCTATTTAAATATTATCGGAACATTGTTTAGGTTTAATGTCAAAATATTTACAAATGCGAATGGGATCAATTTAGAAAAGCTTTTTAGAGCGATGGATCTATTATATGCGAGGATTGATGGAGGACGAGAGAAATTAGCGATGAATGAAATCTTTGAAGAGAGTCCAAACAGAGAATACTCGATGCATTATGTCAACAATATTCTAAAAGCTTATTCCTGTTGGATAGATTTTAACATCTGCGATGTCCGTCTCTATTGCTATTGTTGGGTATTTTTTGGCTAAAAGTAGTTTTCTAATTGCTTGTGACGATAAGTTTTAAAATAAAGAATAAATGCATTATCCATTATTTACATTAAGCGATGGTGACCTTAACATTTTATGTAAGTTAATTTGGAAGAATTAGTTGTCATCATACTTTGAGAATAAAATATAAAGTGTCACCAAAGTGCTATAATTATAGCAGTGAGCATTTATCAAAATATTATGTTACATTCAGTAAACATTTCATTTATTTCTATAGAATTTTGACATGTTCAGCATTTCATGTGTATACATGCTCAGCATTGTATACACTTTTTATAGAATGTATAAATAGTTGTCTATATAATACTGACAGGTGAATTGAAATGTAATTTTGCGCATTAATCTTTTCAAAATATATGATTTTAATAAATGTTTTTATTATAATATATAGGCATGCAAACTTCGTTGGAAGTTTATGAATAGCGTATAAATCTTATTTACTGAAATTACTTTAGAAAAATAGATTTGTAGTGAAGTATAATGTTAACGCTATTAAAATTAAATGTAAAGTCATTTTATATTCATGTTATGTTTAATTTATGCATCTGTATTTATGCATAGCCATATGTTTTCAATGTCATATTTAGCAGTAATTTTATTTAATTGTTAATGAAATAAGTTTAAAAAATCAAGATAAGCAATCAATCGGTGCAAATATTTCTAGAATATGAGAATACAACAACGATACAAATTTTTCAGATAAAAACTTTATTAGTAAAACCTCTAAGGAAGTTAATTATAAATTTACTACCACACTGACACCTTTTTAATTAAAAACGCTACAATAAAACAGCGATAAATGTTTGACATTTGGTATTAATTTTCATTAAGATCTCGATCTTGAAATTCTATGCAATTATTGCGATGAATGATGAAGTTCTTTTGACTGCAATGTGTAATTTGATAGAATACTTCATCTGCTGTCATTGTCTACTGTAGTGTCAACGCTGCAATGGTCTGTCATTTAGCAAGACACAATAGAGGACTGATTGATTCTTGTTCACCTGCCAGCTACTGTTGTCACTAAACTAGAATTTAAAGCGTATTTTTGTTGTCTGTTGCACAAAGAATGAGATCAAGTGTTTGGTTGTCGATATCATATACTTACTGGTTTTATCAAACATTGTGACAGATTGAATGTGCTTGTAATTTGCACCTGCTTCGTACATACCAGATATGTCTTTATGTCTTTTATATCTGTCTGTTTGTCTGTCTGTCTGTTATTTATGGACTGCTTTAGATATGTTGTAATTGAAACTAATTATGCATATGTTTATATAATATATATGTTTATTTTGCTTCTGGGATGCGGATCTCGAAAGAAACCAGGTCATGGTGTTGCATAGAAGGCAGCTCGAACCACGATCCCTCACGCAAAATTAACCGAAATCTTAAGATATACTACAATCATATTATAAAACAGAGCCTTAAAATTTTAATACAAAGTGTTACAGCTATATTTTTAATTCCCGATTAACAAGATTGCCAAAAATCATTGATTTGCTTGTTTTGATTGCATCTGATCGCTTGTATTGATTAAAATAATACTTTCGCAAAACTGACTTGGTTGAAATAAATGGAAGATTAGGGTTTGACGAATAGGCAATGCCGGATCACTTAATCTTTTTTTGACAGTTTATTACTTTGAAATTGTGCAGACTGCAGGAAACTGATTAATTGATGGCGTTATTCCGCATGTGATCCGTAATGAAGGCGTGTTATATAAAACGATCATCAATCATAGTCAGGGACAATTGGCAAGGATTGTAGATCAATCAAACTGTTTACTCAATTTATAACGCCGATTTGTGCATTTATACATTTTATTATATATAGGTCAACATAATTTAGCGCCTAGATTTTAATTTTACGAAATGTTTATTATAATTATATCGCATGATATTGTGAATCAGCTGATCGATAGTTTTGGACTATTTTAACTAATTGATTTATAATTGGCTGAGTAACATTAGATAATTAAGCTTAATTAATTTAATGATCGTTATCATTTCGCGTGCAATTAGTGAAATGTATTGTTCTGTTCATAAAAGGAATTGCAACAACATGTATAGCTAGGGTTGCCAGGTGTCCGGTATTATACCGGACTGTCTGGTATTTGAGACAAATGTTCGGTATAAAATAAACCAAATACCGGACATGCAAATGTCCGGTATTTTCTTTACAAGTATAAACAATTTTTTTTATGCAATGTTAAATGTGTGAGTTTAGAGAAAAATCTCTCTTGTGAAGAAAGTACTGGAAATTTTTTCGTATGCTTTGACTATATTGGTATACTACAATGTGAAGATCAAAATATATATTTAAATCATTTTTGAAAAAATTTCCCAGTACATCTAATCACGTGTACTCGGAGGCCCAAATATGAGTGATAAGCTTAAAAATAGTACAAAACAAGATAGCGATGTGGCAACCTTACACGAAGAATAACGATAATGCTAAATTAGTATTTTTGAGATTACAAATACCATCTGATCAGTAGTTACAACTTACACAGGGAGTTTCTGATTTTTTACTTTCCTTATTAATAATTATTATTATCCTTAATACATTAATTTAAAAATATATTTTTTAAAGTAAATATATATTTAAAGCTAATTTAAATTAGGCCTAAATGATTGAGTGCACATGTTTTTGTACATTTCAACACTTGATTAACTAAATTGATTGTCTAATCCATTTTAAACGGTTTGCTATGGTATTTGCGTTAATTCCTGAAAACTCGAGTAACTCGAAGTGACGCTAATAGTCACTTATGACTTTTAAATATTTGAAAGTTTTACCTATAACTTATTTATACTTACCTATAATTTATTTATAAAAAATGTATTTAAAAAAATTAAATATCTATTTACATTTTAATCCATATGGTTGTTGTTAAGCAGATATTTGAAAATCTTTTAGGCCTATCTCACGAATAAAGCAATGTCTAAATTTTCATAATCTTCACAATATTGACCTTGGTTAAATTGAAATTGAACATTTTTTATAGAAACTTTATAACTGTAAGACACATTGAGATATCAACGTGAAATTTGGTAGTTAAATGTCAAATATTATCATCACATATTAACACTGACAAAAATTTGAGAAAATATATTATTTTTTCGCTTAGTTATAGCATATTCTATAGGTGCTTAACTTTTGGGACCACCTATTATGTATATCGTGGCGCATTTGACATATAAGCAAAATGAGACGACATGTAGAATAATTATAATTATTAAAATTTGCATTAAGAATACAAATACCATCTGATTACATAGAGAGTTCCTGACTATTTGCTCTTTACTAATATTTTAAAATATTTCAATTATATAATAATTTCTCAATAGAAAAACATGTTTTTGAATTTAAAAATTAGTTGGGACTAATCTATTTTAAGCTTTTAAACTACCTGTTGTAAACCGTGGAGACGCCAGAATTTCACAAAGTTCATTCCAAAAAGTATACATGTGATGACCTTTTTTAAGTTATTACTCTACTTTTAGTCTCCTTTTACAAATGTTTCATTAAATCGTCATTGGATTTGGGGGGGGGGTCACATAAACTAGCACCACCAACACTACAAAAATTAATTTTTTACCTACAATGCTGGAATTCCATAGAATACCCTCCTCCCCCCATCACCACGCTACTAAATTTAAACTGATGTTTTCGAATTGTCAACTATCTTTAATGGTGTCCGGTATTTCCGAGACAACGACCTGGCAACCCTATGTATAGCTTCGAACATAATAATGAAATAATTTACGACGCAATACACTTTTCAATCAAAACGTAAACAATGACATTTCATCTTTTTCTAAAGATAAAACATGATGTAGCTTCTTCACTTGACAGAACACAATGTATCCCTGTCCATTATCTAACTGATTACACATTGCTTTTAAAGCAAATCTTTTGATCTTTTTTAGTTGAATAATAATCACAAACGACTGATTGCAGCTGCTTTTCTGTTTCTTACAATTCTTATCCAATGTGATTTATATGCTCCATTAGTCAGCGTTATTAGCCTGTCAATCATGTCTCTCTTTCTATCGTTAGATTTATCTCTGTTTTGTCATCTTGCTTGTCTGTCTGTTACTACACAACGCACTAATCGCATAGATCCAATTACAAACTGCGTTGCGTTTAACAAATAATCATAATCTTTACAAACAAGTATAATGTTTAGTTAGCTAGGTCTAATTGCGATTGATGAAGATGATAATGTTATTGTAATGTTAATTTACTGTTTTTGTTACGTTCAGTGTTTATGAATTGATTTATAAAATAAATGCAATATTTAGGAATAAACTCATAGATCAGTAATTAGTGATAAAATTCAGATCGTTTATTGTAATTTTATTGACCTTTGTCTTTTGAAATTTATCATTTTTTTAAAAGTAATTGTATCTACTTTTGAAATAACATTGTCATTAAATATATGAACGCTTTTAACTTTGCTATAATAAATTTTCAACATCACTTTTTTAGGCTTTAATACAGTATCATACAAGTCATTACATATTTTTTTACAAAATGTTTATTTTTTCACAGATATTGTGAAGGCTATTGATATTTCATAGAATGATACCATCATCAATTTATCCTAGTCTTCAATTTGTATTCCTTATCTCTTTATCCAATCTCTTGCAAATATTATGATATTATTCGAGTAATGGCGAGACAATCGGAGAGAGAAATACCACGTTGAGTTCTATTACAAAATCCCTGCAAAAGATTTCTTGTTTTACTCTCGCATTCAGTGGCGTAGCGAGGGGGGGGGCGGGGGAGGGGTGGCCGCCCCGAGCGCCGGTCTATGTGGGCGCCGGGGGGGGGGGGGGCGCCAAAAGATGGATACCGCATTACAAATGTTGGAAAGTTTCAGTAATGTTTGTTGTCCAATTTCTTTCCATAATTCTACAACCAGAGTCTTATATCAATACTTTGTGTGGGTTATTTCAAATAATTTTTCTGGCCTATGTTTTTTTGACAAATAGCTTTTTTATATCTCGCTTCGCTCAGAGATCCAATTTCATTAACGGGCGGCGAAAGAGGCCGAGTGTCTCTCAAACATTAGCGCGAACAACATACGTCCAACCAATATATAACAAATAATTCTTTTTAGTTGTCAATTAAACTCATTTTGAAAATATAAGCCTACAATAAGTCAAAACAAAAACAATTTTGGTTATGTAATTATTTCGCTCGTTGAAAATGAGGGGGGGGGCGCCAAATTATTGTTTTCGCCCCGGGCGCCATAAACCCTAGCTACGCCACTGCTCGCATTATACAGTAACGAAATAAAAAATATAACTTTTATCTTCGAAACAATTTGATTGCGAATGAAAACTCTTAAAACTATTATCTAGATTCTGCTTCAATCTCGCCGCCGCAGATAAATTGATAATTGATGATATTCATAAAACTGTCAGAGCAACTAACTTTCGCTTCAGTAGTCTCAAATCATGTACATTGGCAGGAAGTCAGATTAGAGAGCACCGGGGCTAAAAGAATGAAAGAATCATTTCTTTCTTTATCTCATAATTTAGCTACGGGGAAATGATCTATTTTCATGTTTTGTTTTCCTGGTGATTTTCATTCAGCGAAATCAGTTTCTTTGTCATGTTTATGGTTTACCTGTCTTGTTTGAAGTGGAATTTCACAAATTTATCTAAATTTACTTTATCTTAGGCTATATTAATTGAAAGGAGCCTTGAATTTAATAATTTTGCTGTAAATATCTAATGAAATTTAATAATAAGATTCTTCAAGTACAGGCATTCATCTTTCATATCTTTTCTAAAATTCAATTTTTACTCACTAGCATTTTATTTCATTGCTTACCATTGCCCAGTTACTACTATCATTTATCTAAATAGACTCTCTAAAGTTCTAAACTAATAATGCGCTGCTTTAACATAGATTAAAATAATGAAATAGATAATTAAACCATTAAAGAAGACATCTATCTTGACTCATATCTACCCATTACACGAGAAAACTAATTATCTTCTCTTATATTATTTGCTGCAACCTATTAAGTTTTTACAGCCGACGGCCATGACAAATACTCGTGTATGGACCTATATTGCCAATGTATACACTTCGGATTCCGCTCTGATTGCAATCTCAATTGCGCCATATATCATTCGGTAGAGGGGGGTGCATTATATTGCTGAGCCAATTGGTTTATTTTTGATGAAATGTTCTGTAATTCCTGTTAGATGAGGACTTAGATAGGATAAATGTCCAACGATGAATAGCGGTTCGCGAAGATATTTTAAAAAGGTATTATTTACTGGAAAATTGCGTACATAGATTTTTAAGAAATCGGTAAATTCACTTTTTCGCAATTGTGAAATAAAAATTGACTGACACAATTTAATGGTATAGTAGCAATTTGACGTTATTTTAGAAGAGATTTTTAAACTCCATCTTCATTGCAAGATTGTAGTAAAATTTAGGTTAACAAATAGCAATAATAACAATAAGCCAGAAACAATTATGGTATAAGCCTACACTTTGATAAATAATGTAGCTAATAAAAAGCTTTAATTAATGCATATTTAATGTACTGTAGGCTATAATATTTATATTTGTATTTGATTTTTTTTATGTTTGTATTTTGTACTATCCATTGATTTGCGATGAATAAAAGATCTATATAAAAGCATTGTAAGATATGCAATTCTTTCAGTTATAAATTGAAAATAATAATAGCCAATTTTAATAATGGTATTTGTCAACTTGACCCAGTATGCTAATAACGGCTGAAAAACTGAAACGCAAAAATAGTCTAACTTTAACTGTAAAAATTATTCAACTAGATAAAATTATTTTCTAATAACATGTTGATACATTTAAAGATCTATTATTATTTTCGCTATTTAATATCTTTCCCGAGTCCAAAAAACAGATATTAATCTAAAAACGACTCTTGTAAATCTACAAATCTGCCAAATCCATAAAACGATCGAAGCTTATTTTAGAAGCTTTTATATTGTAATCCGTCGGGGATTTGACACGAAAAACGCTTCGAAACTGTGACTGATGGAAAATTCTCGCAATACGACTAGAAATATTCTATTTAAGCATGATAAAGGAAGAGTATTTGACCCGAGGGAATGGGTCTAACTAAAAAACGGAAAGGGAAAAATAAATCCAGAGTAGTGTGATTGATGATCTGTAGTAACCCGTTGATGTGACTTTGATTTTGTTCAATCAGTAGCTGCAGGTGATTTTATTCCTGAAGATTATAAGTTTATATATAGTTTCAGTGCAGGATATAGATAATTTGTGGAGTCATCTTTCGGATATTTGTTTGTTTTAATGAAGGATTTTAATTATAATCACTTTGTAAATATCGTTATAGGTGAAAAATTTGTTTAAATTTTTAAATTCTTATCCTACAATTAGATTCATAGAATAGAAGATAATGAAGAATAATAATAGTAAAATGCAAATATATAATCATCACTTCGTTATGTCAATAAAGGCTTTACATTGTGTAAAAAATACTTATTTTTAAATGCAATGAATAAATGATTGACTGGTCGTCAATTTTAATGATTGATGTGCTGTAACTTTCATTGGCTTTTTTGCTTTGTCATGATTAAGATCATAAACTATATATTAATGCTATTATGTATACATGCTATATATAATTAAATGTTGTAATTCATCAGTTTCTGACATTTTTATTAGTGATAGTTCTATTTTATTAGTTATATTCTATTGATATATGTTATCGTTAATAATGGTTGTGTTGTAAAATAGACTTGCATTTGTATGTGAATATGTATTTAATATACAATGTTGCAAGTTAAACTACTGTTGAAATTTTTATTCACATTTTACAATGCATAATTTTATTGTAATTTTTATATTTCGTTCATACAAATGATCATATCAGTTTTAATAATAGAATTGACTGACTGCATGACTACAATACAATGTTGAATACATGACTCTAATGTCAGAAAAAAAAATGTGAATAAAAAACACAGTCTAAATCATTCACACTGATTTACATAACCGTTTATTTCATATAGCGATGATTAAAATCATTTAGGTCAAAAATCCACAATCCAGTACACATAATGTTTAATAAGAATAATGATGTTATAGTTATAGAGCTAAACTGTACTGTAGATGCTTGCTTAACGAATCATACCAATATTAAACTATTAGTTAAACTTCACTACAATTATTACTTAACTTACTATAATAACATAAAATAATTACACTAATAATAGGAACATTAATTATAATAATTTCTGGTTCAAACCATTAACTTTCTGTATTCATATCAACGTCATATTGCTTTCATTATGTCAAATCGTCTTTCCTATTTTGAACAAAATTCATATAAAATTACAATAAAACGTATACAAGTCATTTACTTGACTTTATTTATTTTATTATTTATTTTTAACCTTTACAGAAGCGCCGAGCGGTCGCCTACGGTGACTTCCCAGTCCCCTGTCCTCCCTATGGCTTCCTCAGCGAGACTCCCTACTCACCCGATCACCGACACCGAGCCGCTTTCTACCCTCAAAACTTCAATCCGCTCAACGGCTCCCTCTTCTGCACCCCTCCCGGGGGTCTACACGACCTGACGGCCGCCGGTCAAAGGAACCACGAATCCTTCCTCCCTAAATTTCCCCCTCAAACTTTCGAAATTCCAGACATTCAAGATTCTAATAGCGTTTTTAACGAAATAGACCAAGTGGGGGAATATAGCGATGGGGGAAGGGGTAGTATTAGTAGGGGGCAGTTTGGTTATGGTAGACAGCCTGGGGTTAATTTTCCAGGGGGGTACGGGAGAGATGATAATCCAGGTTGGAATCCTAATGTTAAATCATCGACAGGATCTGCTAATTCTTCCCCAGTTAGTCAAAATGAAGAAGTTTCTGGATTCGATCATGTTTTGTCATCACCGAATACACAGGCCCAATTACAAAATCAGGTATTATGATGGAATTATAATTTTCTACAATTCTGTATTTTTCTTGTTTATAAATAATTATGCTCTACTTTTTAAAAATAATATTTTAATGAATTGGTATTATAATAGAGTATAAATTTGATGTTTGTGAGAGATATTACATCGCTTCTGAACGTTTATTTATTGTGGTACAGTTTCAAGGTTTCATTCATCATATGATATTTGTGACACAATTATTGTTATGAAAGTTTTTTTGAGATTTTTGGTTCATATTCACTGCATTTGTGTACACAGAACTAACTGTGGAAAAATTGAAAGAAACGAGAGAATCCTTATAATGTTTCAACATGGTTTAGTATAATTGTTGTTTTGGCCTGTTGACTTTAGGATTTGGTTTCAAAATAATCAGTTTTTATCAATCTGGCCTCATTGAGGTTAAGGAAATAAATGTTTGATGATTCTATTTCGTGTGTTTGAAATTTTTGCATCATTGAAGAATAAAAACTTTTATTAAATAGATCTTATCTTTATGTTTAATAAAAGTTTCTAAAATTTAATTGGAAATTGTCTAATTCTCAGCGTTTTAATAACAGCGTTTTAATAAAAGATTAACAGTAAAATAGAAAGTAAGTTATCTAATTTCGACAGAAATTGAAATTCAATTTCTGCTGTAAAATTAATTTAGATTATTATATACTATTGAAAAATAAACTTTCTCATTTAAATTAGCATAATATGGTAATCAAGTTTCAAAATCTCATTCTCCGCATAAAAGATGAAATCATTTTAAAACTTAGAATACAGGATGAAATTAATAATTGCCAATTTTGGACAAAATTCATAGATAACAAGCTTTCTTTGTACTTTTTCTTAAATTACATATTAATTCCCCAGCTATTTCTTGTCATGCGTAATCAATATGCGGTAATATATTAGTGTCATAACCTAGACTTTCCTTTCAAGTAACAATACGTTATATATAATGGAAAAATAAGTCTCCCTCGAGAAAAGGTAGCGATTGAAGAAATCATTTACAGAGGCCGCCGGTAATTGGATATCTGATTGAATCGACCTTGTAACGATGAACGGGATTGGCTGATTAATTTCAATCTTAAATTACATCATTGATACGGAAGCTAATCTCCATGATAATTATTACTCAACGAATAGAAAAAGTTTTCTTTTAATATCAAAGTGGAATATTGGTTTTAAAGTATCTGCAGACGAATTATTTTATATCAATTTTATGACGCAATGATATTTTTCAGGATGAAGCTTTCGGTCTATTTTTCAATTTCGATAATGTTGACATTAGTTATTACTGCAATATATTGTTGCATATAAGATCTTGGTTATAATATTATGACGATATTTGTATTAATTATTAGAAAATCTGTATTAAATAGAGATAAGTTTACTATATATTTAAAACCGATCTATTATTTAGTATTTTGATAGATACTGTATTTCTTCTTACATTTAATCTTATTTTTTTTCTTTCTGATTTTAATGTTAAGCCTGATTTATGAAAAAAATTCTTTCATTCGCTTAGCTCTTGTCTTTCTCTTCCTATTAACTACTTATTTAATTTTGAATGTAGGCTTTTACTGATATATGATACAGAAAATGTAAATATTTAATTGACAAAATGTTCAATATGTCTAAATTATTTATTTGTTGCCGCCATTATTGTAATAAAACTACGATTTTTATCATTCCGATATATTATTAACATTTGACTCAATTACCAATTATTAATATCAAGCCATTTAATATACAGCTGTCTGGTTTATTTGATATTTCATTTCACTCTTTCATATTTCCCTTCAGACTCGTTAATTTCTTTTATTAATATAAACTTTTGCCATTGTTTCGTTTATGACTCCGCTGTTTTTTGAGTGTCACTGAGGGTTTTACTTTCCTCTACAAATATGAACCGATATTTTTTCATTGTTGCAATAAAAAGCGCCGACATTCATTATAACTGTTGCTTGCTTTTGATGTTTTCACTCAAGTAAGCATTTCTTGTGAAGACCAAAGTCCCTTTTTTGCCTTTGACCAAAAAGCTTTTTTTCCTTTGTAAGGTTCCTTTGATAATGCGTGTAATAATGGCCAAGGAAGCCGTATAATACCGGATGAATGATTAAAAGCAATAGCAATGTGAAATTTAATAATGGCCTCCTCGTCTAATGGATTGTGATTACATTTTTAATGGTAACGGAAAATGAGTGATGGCGAGAGTTAAAATTGGATACTCGGCAGTCAATTAAGAGAAACGGAGTCACACAAACAGTGGAATATATAAACACGCGTACATGCAGACATAGCACGCGTTTATAAGTTATAATTATTTTTAATGTTAATATATCATTTGTTTAATGTAAATATAACATTAAATAATTTATTTATTTATTCAATGAATATATTATTACTTAAAACATTAACTGCATTATTTCTGAATGATTGAGCAGCATAGTTTAGAATTTTAAATGTGGTTATACTTTAAAATTAATGACTATTATAATTTGTATAATTATAATTGTGCTTACACAAAGTATGCCACCCGCTCCCCCACCCCCCTGCTTATGAAACATCCTTTCCCGTAACGTTTCGCTATTTTATAAACTATAAAATTTTATTGCTCAAAATTTTATCATTTTCAAAAATTCATAATCAGCTAAAAATTCTTCTGTGGCAAACACTATCCTTTACTAACCCAAAGCGCTGTACGTTCTATTTTTTCCGCTTTAGAATACATTAAACTCTACATCTTTGCTATGCAATTTAGCACATTGCTGCGCTCTCGTCGCGGCCTTCAACGGTCGTCCTAATATGATGTCGACTGAGAGTAGGAAGGATACTGTTAATGATCCCAAAGCAGCCGATCTTGTATTGATTTTTGAGGTCAATTGTCGAGGCCTTACGAGAGTGTTTTTCGTCGCGGTCCTGAGAGCGCACAACGGCGGCTATGATTCGACCGTTGGGCGATATTAGAGACGAGTAACAGAGCGTGTTTGATGTCGCAAAAATTACACTGGCGCGAAGTGAAACATTTGGTTGCTTACATTTACAGATTGATGTCCGATTGATTTGTTGCTTTCTAAGAAAATGATTTATAATGATAAGATGATTTGATTTCGTAAAAGCAAATATTGAGATAGAAATCTCATTTTGTGTGTGGTTAATTAGATTATTAATACCAATTAGATTATTAATACCAATAGGTTTAGTTTACATTTTAGTTTCAACCATTTATTTTTATTTTACAATAATTGTCCTAGGCTCAATCCAGACTTAAATAACTCGTTAACCTCTAATTAAGATTTCTTTATACTCCAAGTTTCTCGTCTTGAGATTTGTAAAAGTGTTTAGGCGTTTTTGTGTTATATTTCTAAAACATAATTCGAAAAATTTATATCAGCAATTACAACTGCATTAATGTAATAATATGTTATCATCTAATAAGATGCATGTGTGAGAAACCTTGCTGTATAAATATTACTTCTATCATCAGCTAGAACATTTCTGGTAAACAGATGCCAGCAATGAGCTCATTATTTTAAAACGAAACTATATTTCTGTATTGGTTGATCTTGCAATTAAATTCTCGTAATAGTACTCGAGTCCATGCAGTTGCGTTCTTATTATTTCTATTCCGCCAGCTGCGTGACAGCTTGCGTTGTACGGGCCAGCTGTGTCCTAGCTGAGACTAACGAGATTAAGCTGCATCCTAGCTGCGACTAACGAGGCTAAGCAGTGTCCTTGCTGCCAAGTTACGTCATATACTATAACTTTTACCTTGCCAGCTATATTTTAGCCGTACCCGGCTAAACTTTAGCTAATCAGCTTATTTTATGCGACGTCCTTGCTAAGCCAGCAAGTACAGTTAGCTACGTCCTAGCTAACTACACTACCTACGTGCAGCAACCCGTGATACATGACACGGTATCTGCTGTAGTTACTGGCCGATAACTTACCAGCTACGACGCAGCTGACTATCTTCCTCTCAGCTGCAACCAGCAAGCTACGCAGCTACCGAGCACTTTCGCCCCATGGCCGATACACAAATAATGTAATAAATCATACATGATAATATTTGATTTAATCAGCAGCGGCTACGGCGGGCAGGACGATCGATCAAATTACGCCTTTAGAATTGCGTGACGGCGCGGCGCGACCGGCGCATTGATAAAATCCACTACTTTGGTCGTACATCGAATAAGCAATTACCATCTCCAATGACTGTATAGAATTTTTTGATTAAAAGTATTGTTTATTGTTCGATCCCTACGCGCGTTCCAATGGCGACCTATTGTAGTGAATTATTATGCGAAAAAGGTTTAATTTGCTGAATTGTCGACGATAACGAATGAGATATGTAATAGAACTTGGAGACATTTTATGACCGACTTTTGACCTTCGTGACTCCGCCCATCGAGATGTGGGAGCCAATGAAAATAGCGCTTGTTGATCGAGTTGTTTCGTGTGGCACTAATTGGCTGAAATGTTATAACAATAACTGATTATTATGATATGTTATTATCTGGGATGAAAAAATGAGTTTCTTACATTAAATTTTTGCAACTGCTGTGTTGTGATAATTTTATCAATATAAATTATGATTGCATACTATAGTTGCAAAGTGACAATGTTTACATAATTAAATCTGTATGCTCTGTTTTGATTAATTCTTAATTAACTGATTAAATATCATTTGATAAAATAGTTGCACTCTTTTCTAAGATGATTTTGTTTCTATTTGTTTTGTGTTTATAGTATATATATATACGTTTTATTAATCGATTGATTTATTGATCATTCATATTTCTTGTAATAGTTCTATATTAAGCTGTATTCTTTATTATGTACTTTAGCCCTTTTAAAAATTACTTAAATTAGATCTTAATATTGATATCGCTCTTAACATTGCCTAACTTTTATTTTTTAAAAATCAGCATTTAAATTCTGTTATTATTTTAGCAAATAAAAATGAACGGTATCTGCTCTCCTACTTCCGGCGGCGGCAGTGACGTCATAACGGCGCCTAAAAAACCGCGCTCGCCTAAGAAACGTAAGAGAAGAGACCCTAATGAGCCGCAGAAGTAAGTCTAACAATAGCGACCAATGAGAACGCAGAGAAATAGGTCAAATAGTAACTGGCAAAAATGGCTTGGAATAGCAGTTTTTAAATTATTAATTCAAACTATGTTAACTTGAAAATGTTGAAATAAAACTTCTGAGATTGAATTTCTTTAATTTTTATGCATTGATGAAATAAACTGTATTTATTAAATCGTGAATGCAGTATTGTCTAATGTTAATATAAAATATAACGCTTACATTCCCAAATAAATGCTTTAACAATCGATTATACTTGTAATAGATATTATGTTCATTAAATTTATTCACAAAGTGCTATAACTAGAAATAAATGACTGCAGTTTGAACATTTAACTGCTAAGTTTTATCATATAAGGTAACCGATAAGCTATCTATGTATATTTATATTTATTTTAACAGTATATCTAAATTAACACTGTAAATCTAAACTAATCGTTTATATTCATTTAGGCCAGTATCTGCCTATTCGCTGTTTTTCCGCAATGCTCAAGTAAGTAAATCTGATATTACAAAATGTATTTTTTATCTACTATCATTGTTTATTGTTATTATGGAAGTTGTTTTACTTATTTGCGCATCGTATCAGCTTTGCATAGCAGTAGATTTCATTTTATTGGCGGTTAGTTGACAAGCATTGGCGATTTATATGCAAAACACTGCTTCACAAAATAATGGAAGTTGGACGATAAATGAGATTGATTTTGCATTATCGCTGCTACACAGTAGAGAAACAGTGTAGGTTTTATAGTCAGAAACTGATAAAAATAAAGGTAGTTTATTTGGTAATAATTTTGCAAAGATGATATATTGATAGATTTTAAGTTTTAACTTATGCAGTGAAAATAGTTTTGCAGATAGAAAAGAATGATGAATATGATGATTATTATTAGAAGGAAGTATATTGAAAGATTAATATTAGACTCTAGAGATGACGAAAGCGATGATTAGAAACTGATGATAATGACGATGATGATAATATTTATTGTTTTCAATTACACTGCGCAGAAGAGTATAAATTTGATTTATAGGAGTAATGATTATTATGTTGGTATTTCTGATGGAGCAGTCGTAAGCTTATCGCCCTAATTATACTTAGTTGTGCATTCTTGAAAAATCTTTTAAAATTGTAATTAATAATATTAAATCATTTAAATTAACTACAAATAAGTTAGAATTTAATTGGTGCTTTTAACAAAACATACTTATAACGCAGAATATCCTACGAACACTTTCATTAAAATTTCAATAAATTGGAGTGAGATTTTTTAGTTATATTTAAAATAAATTTAACAGTAATTTAATACTTTAATTTTGAGTATCTTCTTGACTCAATCGGCATTTGTTTATTGATATCCTAACAGGCAGCTATAAAAATAAGAAATCCCAGCGCTACATTTGGTGATGTATCCAAGATTGTAGCCTCTATGTGGGACGGACTTGATGACCAAGTTAAAAATGTAAGTAGAAATACAGAAATATAAAACTTGAATTAAATTATTAATTGAAAAAAATAAGTGTAAGACAAAACACTAGACACTTACTCGTATCTCAATGGTATAAATTAATAAGAAATTGTTAAATCAAAAAGTTAATAATGTGGCTGTGACTGAAAATGGTTACACCTTTTTCACATGAAATGAGCAAATTATTACAAATTAAGCAAGTTATATATAGTATATATTGAAATATTGTAAATTAATTCGGTTATGGTACACAGTACAACAGTCATGTTAAATATAGAGTGTATCAAACATTATGCATATAGTATTAGTTTGATCAATTCCTATTTTCAATAATACTCTTTTTGAATATTTGGCTATTTGTGCTACTACAAGGAAACAAGATATTTTTAATTCAGATTTTGTTTTCAGTTTTACAAGCATCAGATGGAGGTTGCAAAGAAGGAATATTTAAAGCAATTGGCCGTCTATCGAGCTACACTAGTCCCTAAGGTAAGTTTGCTTTGATAATATAATAAAAATATTTCATTTAATTCACACAAATTAATAGAAATTTGCTACAGAAAATACACAAATACCTATATGAAGCAAAGACATACTGTTGTACTAAAATGACTAATGTTTTTGATGACAGTAAGAGAAGCAAGATCAAGACAAAGCTTTATTTTAAAAAATGTAATTATAGAACAAATTAATTCTATAAACTGCATTCTTTATTAATTTTAAAGAGATTTTTCCTTTCAAAAAATTTTTCTTTATTAAGTAGTGTCTATGCCTCAGCACCTTATCAAATTGAGTTAGCGCTGACTGAGTGAAAAAGCTATTAGGGTAAACCTTTGATTTTAGATCTTGATGCTTTCTCTCTTGGGCTGCTTGATATTTGATGCGTGTAATGCAGCCTTTGAAAGCTTTTTCTGCAAATCTTTTTGCATACTAGATTAATGCTTTTATCAGCAATATTTAATGCTAAATAAAGGTGTTTTGATGTATCATTGTTATCAGTTTTCATCTGTTATGAATGTTTAATTATTAATTTCTTCTAATTTTAGAGATAACGAACAATTTATGTAATTTCAAAGCTTGAATGCTTTAACTTTTTTCAGAAATTTAAATTTGGCCACTTAATAAAGTTAATAATAATATAGAAATTATAGAAAATAACATCTATATTGTGCTATATTGTTTCTACGGTGTTTTTTCTTCTTTGTATGTATTTAAACAACCAGCTCTCAATCGTTTCTTTAACATATTAAATACCTTTTAAAATGTGCAAATGAAACTGACAAATTTTATTAATCTTCAACAACATAAATAGAATAAAATCTATCGCAATCTGTATTCTCTCAGGATACTACCACCTCCCAATCAAGTCCAGAATCTGAACCCAACTCCACCCAGAACGCCCTCTCCCAACTTCCCTCAGCTTCTGCATCCAATCATTCCAGCGCGGACGATCAGCCTTCCACAACTTTCCAGAAAACAGTCCCCACCACAGCCATCCACAGTTCTGCTGCTCCCCAGTCCACCAGACCAGATTCCAGCGATCCCCCTCAGCTCCCCGCTGCTGCTCCCCCCAGCGTCCCTCGAATGATGTCACCAGGGGCCCAGGGTCCAACGAGACATCAAATGCCGCAGATGTATTATCCGAATCCAGTCGGTCCGTCATTGGTGGATGGTGGGAACCAATCGGGTGTTCCGTATTCGGTGTCAATGCGGAATATGTTTGCAATGTATAATCAGGTGAGGGATGCTTGGTTTAATTGTTAATTTAACTCTTGATTTAATTGTTAATTTAACTATTTAATTTAACTTTTATTTAATCCTGTATTTAATCTTAATTTAAGCTTTAATTTAACTCTTAATTACAGTAAATTAATTTAGTTTTAAATTTATTCTTCATTATTACAATGTACTATGTACAATGTGCTTTATTACAAAATGTACAAAATACAGAATTTACATATGATAAAAACAGAATAAACAGTTTAAACAATACTTTAAAAAACTACTGCAAATAAACTTCTGATTAACCCAAGTTAAAAATTAAAAAATTCTTGAAAAACTGTCCCGAAAATTTCTCAATTCTTTTATTTATTTGTTGTTTTCACAGAGGCTGCAGTCAGGGATGCCACCTGGCGTCATCCCTTATGACTACATCGATGGGCGGTACTTCCCCCCCGCTGCGCCATCTCCAGCCGTACAACAGTTTCAGACCTGGAGCAGAGAGCATCAGTTGAACATGGATAACTTAGTCAATAGACGAAGCAGGTTTGTTTGAATTTTTTAACTTTATTCATTTCTGTTTTACGGTATTCCCAAGTTCAAACTTAACCTAACCTTAACCAACCTAAGTTTAAACGTAACTAAACAAAGTTAATAAGTTAATAGTTTGTGTAATTTAATAAACTTGAAGTAGTTATCAGTTTAAGTATTTGCTAAAGGGTGCAGCATGCTAGTAGATATTATATTCAACTTTAACTCAAATTTAGGATCTATCAGTTGCGAGTTACTCACTCGAACTATTGTACCAATTTGCCCATAATCATAATAAATGCAGCATAATTATTTATAGTTATTTACTAAGTTTAATGTAATTCTTGAAAGTTATTTAGCTTAGTCAAATTGGTGTATTAACTATCTAGAAGTATACTAGAATTATCTAACTATCTAGAATTAACTATCTATGTATTAACTATCTAGAAGTATACTAGTATAACTATACTAGAAGTTTATTTATATTAACTATCATGAATAGTTAGTGTTTTTCATTAAGAATAATATTATTTGAATTCTTACCAATTGATGCAAAGTGTTTTATGCATGGATCCTGCAAAAACATTAATTGGTATACTTTTATGTATTATTTAGCTATTGTATTTTTATATGTATTTTTATTGTATTTTTATTTTTGTATTAAGTTACTCTTTTATTTACATTTTCAGAGAGTCTCCAATGTCAAACTACACGGATGCTGAAGATGACCTGAAGCTGACATGATATCTGACATAAATATGGCACAATATATCTTATACAGATATAGCATAGTATGTCTGGCGTAGATGTCACAAGATCTGTCACAAGTCATCCATATGTGCTGCTGTCACCTTTTCCAATTGTTTGTACATAATATGACAGAGCTGAATTCTGACACTGGCATATTCTGACGTAATAAATCATGACTGCCAATTGTGTAATTGTTGGAATTTTTGATGCTTACTATAATTTGATCAAATCTATTGATTTTACATTGTCACTTAAAAATCACATATTCTAGAGATTTCATAACCAGTCAGATTAATTGTTATTGAGTGATGATAGAAGAAGAATTAGCATTGCCTCTATAGTGTTAGGAAAAGTTCAATAATTTATATTAATACAGCAAGCACGTTTTTTATTCAACAAGGCTGGAACTATAAATTGCATTTGTTGTTTTGATCTAATTTTATTTCAAACTTATGTTGATTGTTATATATTTGTGCTTATGAACAGCAATTTCTGCTTTAATAACAGGACTGATACTGATCAGGATAAATGCTTATTTGCATTGTTTGAAATCATTTTAGTTTAATTTATAAAATATTTTAATTTATGTCTTTGCATTAGATTTGATGCATTTATTTATGTAATTCGTATAAATCAAGTTTTTCTGTAGATATCTTTATTCAAAATGCGATTAGTTTGTAGCTAATACGCACAGCAGTGCCATTTTCTACAGTCTTTTATATTTCTTCCTATCTCTGTTTTCTTATGCGCAATCTTTATTGTAGAATAAAATATGCTGATCATTTTGGCAATAATATATTCATTCTATCGTCTGCTTAAATATAAGACTTATATTAATTGATAATTAGGCCTTTATTTCCTTTATTTTTTATGTGCAGATAAGAATAAAATATATATTAGTTATAGTCTACACCTTTTCACTCAAATTGTTACCTTTTGCAATTAATAGAAACTACAAACTCAGTGCGCTATTTTCAGTACTTGCTATGGACATTTCAATATTATAGTCTTAGTATTGAAAGAATATTAAGCGTTTTTAATAATGATCAGTAAGTTTTACATTATACTTTTGTGTTCATTATTGATTCTATTCAATAGAATTGTACAGTAAATTATGAACATTGAATATTTGTATATATTTGTGCAATCAAGTTGTTCAGAAATAAAATATGTGTTTCCATGTAATTTGTTCGAATTATTTCTAATAATATGTAAACTCATAAGATCGACTATAGCAGTGCTATTCAATTAGCGGCCCGCGGGCCAAGCGTGGCCCGCGAAGGTCTAGAAGTTGGCCCACGGACCATTGCCAAAATGTTGAAAAAATCTATTTATGCATTATTGCTATATTTTGTTAATAAACTCGTCTTTGTACTATCTAAAAAGATGGTACAAAGATGAATTTATTAACAAAATATAGCAATGCAAATTGACATCATAAAATAAATATAGAATACATATTTATTTTAGAATAGAAGAAATATAAAGATAGTATCTACAGATATCAATTTTTTAGATTTTTTAATATTTCAAAAGTGGTTTGTTATTTAAACACAAACTTTAGAGCGTTAACAATTTGCTTTTATTAGTAATCAACGCTTCATTTTAGTTTAAATAATCACAACCAGAAATATCACAGTAGCAATGTAGGCCTAATTGTAAAGTTTGTGGTAAGAACGAAAATCGAAATTCAATGACCATTAATAGCGCCATTATGACGTAGCGATTAGGTGTTTAATTAATTTAATATTTAGTTTCAGTTTTACTCGCTGTATAATTAGCGCTATTAAGACGTAGCGATTAGATGTTTAACTAATTTATTGCTTAGTTCAATTTATATTCGCTGTATTATTAGCGCCATTATGTCGTAACGATAAGACGCTTAACTAATTAAATTAGTTAGTTTCAGTTTTATTCACTGTATTATTTGCACTATTATGACGCAACTATTAGTTAATTCCTAGACAAAATATCACAATATAGTAGGGATTAATAAGCCTGCAGGTAAAATTTTATTATTTCTTTTGTATTTTTGGCAAAGATCAAATATGATTGTGATCATTTATTCACTACGAACAGATGCGATAGATACAAAAAGTTTACTAAAAACCGATTGTTCTTTTTGATAATTTGTTATCATTTTGATTCTACCTTTTCTTATTTCCTGGGTTATCAATTGTCCAAATTGATCTGATATATCTGGGACAGATAGTTTCATAAATTGTGTTCTCCAAAAGTTTAATATTTGAGATATTAAAAAAGGCCTAATTTTTTGTTTGCACAGGGCCCCATAAATGTTTAATCCGGCCCTGGACCAACTTTGGCACACCACTATGTCTCTCTAAAATACTCATGCTAAGTTTGAGTTCCAGTGGAGTGGAATATTTCACAAACACGCTGTGCCCTTTAGCAATGCGCTTAAATTGAGTTTTCTTCAAGTAGTGTCAATTTACGCATATCAAGGTATACTTCAAGTTTCTAAGTACAAATTGGCAAAATTACTTCGTAAGTTGATATGCAACTTTGAAAATTAAAAGTAACCCAGTTTAAAACAAAGATACAATTATATATAACACGATACAATATAAATACAATATAAATTCGATACAATATAATACAATATAAATGCAGTACAAATGCAATACAATAATGTTACACGACGCTGTAGTCTGCACCTAGGAATTGTTTGATTCGGGCACGGAGCATCAGATTATAATTTCATATCGGAAGTCTTTCCACGCTTTGATTTCACACAAACAACACGTGCGTAAAGTTTTACAATTTTATTTCAAATATTTCATTTTATAATAAAACGCACAACTAAAGAAATTATTAAAGGGCGCAACAAGTAAGAATGATTTATTTATAACGTTTTCGTGTAGTTATCAATTGGTGAAATGAAACGATCGGTTAGTAAAGGAAATTACGTTAAAGAATGCAGCACGTTGCGGTGATTCTACAATACAGTAAAATGTTTATAATATTTGTCTGTTCTAAGTTACTGCTATTGCATTCACTGACCATACTGTTTTTCTTGTTTAATTTTCTGCGTTATTTATTTCTATTGTTTTAAAGTTCAATTTTTAATTGATTTTGATAATTGATGTGTGCAGTAAACTGTAAAATGCCGTTGTCAGTTTCACCTATTTTACCCTCTGGAGCATCTAGTGACAAGAAGCAAAAGACCACAAATGGTCGGTCAGTTCGCAGGCGACCCAACGGGGGCGAGGTATTTAATCCATTTTGTAGAAATTTAAATTTATGTTTTTTAAGATATTCATGTGTAAAAATTTATGAGGAATTATTCTTAACAAATATGAATCACATTATACTGTGTTATACATTATACTAAACGAAGAGAAACATTTAACTCCGTTAAATTACTGGCTTTATTTAATTTCGTTTTAAAAGGCACTTTCTTCTTAGTCTAAGTTTTGGGAAAATATTATTATTTCACTCTCAGATAAAGCCGAAAACAGAAATGAATAAAACGAAGCCAAAGTTACCAAAAAGACCAGAGGCAGTCCCTATGGATGTTTCTATCGACTCGCCAAAGAATATTTCACAAAGTAAAACACCAGTAGGCAGATTTTTGCTCTAGTGTAATGATTCTGTTCTGTTTAATATTAAATTTTGTTTAAATATATAGGTAAAATATGTATAAGTTTTTATAGTTGAATTTAATGTGCTCTTTTACCAGTTTTTATTTTGTCATCTACTTAATACGAATTCTCAAATTAAAAGGTATGGGCTCGAAATTAAGTCTAAGTTTGAATCTTGGTGAATTTAGCTAAATATATCACTTGTTACATTCTTTAGCAAAACGCATTTGTTAAGAGAAATCTTGCAACCTTTGAACTGTTTAATTTCGTCTTACTCGGCTAAAGTAATAGCACTGTAATTGATATTGTTTAAATAAATTTTAGAAACTACAAAATAAAAGTATTGGTCCTTCATCTAAAAGAAAGAGAAAACTGAATGACACGACTGATAGCCTTCGATCCACAACATCAAAATGGACAAACGATGACATTTCTATAGACGTCGATGAAAGTGTTGTCATTGTTGAAGCGCCGCGAAGCAAGAATATGAAACTAGATTCTCCAGTCGGCAATAGTAAGAAGAAAGTGATTGAGAAAAAACAGATTAAAGTTTTGACTGGTGCAGCGAAAAGTAAAGATCAATCAAAAGTTGTGCAGAAAAAGAAACCAGTAAATAAAAATGATACAATGGAGGTGTGAAGTTGTTGTTTATTCATTTATCTGTTACATTTCTTTAATTATATTCAGAATTTGAGTTCATCTTGCTAGTGCTATTATAATAAGATTTGAATTTGAAACAAGTTATTTGATAATTGTAATCTCTAATTGATTAGTTTTGACTGCTAATTGAGAATTTTGTTTTTTATTTGTAGGTGTGGTTTGTTTGTTTGTGCTATTGTTTGTATGCTTGCAAGTTTGTTTGGTGTTTATGGTTAAGGTTTTCAAAGATGCAGTTAAGAAAGTTCATTTGGCGGTTAAACAACAGAAAAAGAATGAATTGTTACCTAAGCAGAATAATTCAGATATAAAGAAGAAAAGACCTCCGATTTCAAAATCTACTGATAAAGGTTCTTTTTGCAAGCTGCTATCTTTATTTAATTCTGAGCAGCTCTGTTTTATTATATGAGAAAATGTTGCTTAATTTAAAACTGATTGTTCTTAAGATTTTTAAAATAGATATTTATGATTAATGATGATTTACTATTGTTGTTTATATGTTTTTTGTAGTGAAACTAGAAACTGTAGAAATCAATTCTTGTTTAACTTCTTGCAGATGCAAAAAAGCAAAAAGTAGAAGAATTATCTTTTAAGGATCGTAAATTACAAAGAAAGAAGCAGAATAAGAACTACGACTGTACAAAGGCTGCGTTAAAACTGTGGGAAAAATTGCGAGTGTGAGTTTGACTTTATTTTTATTTATATTATTACGAGTGAGTTTGGCTTTATTTTGTTCTTGAATTGCCACTTTTATTTCTGTATATTTAAATGAATATTTTATACGTTGTAATGCATTACGTATCTCCGCATTGTACTGTATTGAGTGTACTATGTGGTCGCAAAATCAATGCTAGATAAATACGCTTAGTTCATCGTTGGACACTTGCCAAGTTTTTCACTGGCTCATGTCTTGGTTAATACTACGCTACAAAAGTTTTTCTTGTATAATTTTTCAAGTAGTGTCACAAATTGTAAGCTGCGCTTATTAATTCCTGTATCTTTCTAATGTGATGTTGTCATAAAATTTATTTAATGAACGTTTTAGTTAACTTGTTATGATCTTGCAAGTGTTGTAGAAAGTGAAAATATTCTGATTTAAGCATTAAATCTCAGTTTATTATTGACAACAGAATTTATTATTGTCGGTCTTTTAAGGATAAGGTTACCTTTAAAGTCTGGATTACTATATTATATGAACGATTGCTGTCAATTTAAGCGTCTTCCTAAAGGGTGCAGCTAGTTAGAGAAAATATTAAGCTATCAGGAATTTGAACCTAGACCTATCAATTTCAAGTCCAGCGCTCTAACTACTTCTCTAACGGGCCTTGATTGTTAAAGTTTTTGATCGTGTTTAGATTTGATCAAGCGACGGATGATCGACGCAAGATCTACACAGAGTTGTTTAAGTTGGTCAAAGGTCGCACGATTAGCTTCATCAATGCTCACGATACAGCGCGCGTTATTCAGACTTTGATCAAATACGGCACACAGGAGCAAAAAAACAGCATTTTTGATGAACTGAAAGGTGTTAAAAATGATCAAATCTACTTTTTTCATTTAAATAATTTCCATGTTTAGTTTTTTTTAAAGGAAATTTTATACTGATTTATAATGATATTATTATATCGGGCCTATATCATGCTATTGTTAATAGTTTATTAATAAAGCAATTTTCAGTAGAATTTATACATATTTGATTGAGTTTAATTAAGATGTGTCTTTATTGAATTTGTATTTTTTCAGCGCATATGCTTGAAATGATGAAATCAATGTACGCTAAATTCATCGTGCGAAAGATATTGAAATATGGGTAAGTTTATAATTAATACTTTTTATTTTTGGGAATAATATCTGATGAAAAGGTCCTGAGGAAAGAAGATTTATTGGATTGTTAAGAGTGAATTGTATGTTTCTATCGCTTGTTTTATCTAATTAAATCTATTTTATGGCATGTTAATAATGAATCATTTTGCTGTTATTAAGTGACTTTAACAATTATTGAATGGATGCTTAGTTAAAAATGTAATGTTTAGCTAAGTAACTGATTTTGTAATATATAGCGCTTACTTAACTAAGTAAATATATTTAATTACTAAGTTAAACAGTGCTTGATTGCCAATAATATTGTAAAAAAATTCTGTAATAGTTTTGACTTGATGATAATGTGTTATTGATATTTTTTACTTGTATATTTTTAGAACTAAGGGGCACAGAGACTATGTCTTCACTGCTATACGTGGTCACATTAGGAAACTTGTTCGTCATAAGGTTCTCTTGTCTTATTTTCTATATCTTACCTTATATATATTTATATTTATTTATTTGTTCTTGCTACTTGTTTGTGGATGTAAATATTGTCTAATTTTCGTACAAAGTTGATCATTCTATTGTATTACTTTGTAGGAAGCTGCAGATATAGTTGAATGCGCGTATAATATATTTGCAAATGCAACGCAGCGAGCGACAATGGTGGAAGAATTTTATGGTCCCATGTTTGCTCTATATAAGGTTGACTTGGGTTTTTCTAGATACTTGTGTGATTTATTTAAATCTCTAAAGAAATCCTGATACTAATTTCGTGTTATGATGATGTATTCAGTTAACCAATTTCTTGTAGAATGCATAATTTTATATTTCTAACTTGAAGCTTGGCTTATTCATGACATTTGTTTCACTATTGCTGAACTTTTGCATTATATAATATTTTTGCTGATATTTGCAGAAAGTTTCAGTTAGATTAAGTTTTCTTAGAGTTTGATAATGCGATAATCATAGTGAAAAAGAAAATGATTAAAAATTGGATAACTTGTTATTTTTTATTTCTAGTGTGATGTCGGTTTAATTATAAATCGTGTCATTCAGTTTATTTATTATTTGTTTTGATGTCTAGACAGAAGACAATAAAAGTCTTGCCACAGTTTTAAACGCACATCCTGAGAAAACTGAAGCCATCTTAACCTCTATGAAAGAAACGCTTTCAGTTCTTGTGGAAAAGTAAATTTAAATTCTTACTTTACATTTTGGATTAGATACGACATTTTAATGAAGGAAGTTATTTCTTATTTACTGAGCATTTTTCACATTGAGTTATATCATGTCGCAGTCTTTTGTACTGCCTCTGATGTAAAGCAAAT
>JAQIXG010000466.1:0-32231 GCA_034700105.1 Oconnorella tubifera
GAACTCGAGCTCAAGATTAAACTTGAGTTCAAGAATGAACTCAAGCTGGAGTTTGAGACTGAACTCTGTCTCGAGCTCAAGACTGAACTCGAGCTCGAGACTGAACTCCATCTTGAGCTCCAGATTGAGCTTGATCTCGAGTTTGAGATTGAACTCTAGCTCAAGATTAAACTCAATCTTGAGCTCAAGATTGAACTCGAGCTTGAACTCCGGCTTGAACTTGAGCTCAAGATTGAACTCAAGCTCAAGAATGAACTCGATCTCGTGCTCGAGACTGAACTCGAGCTCGAGATTGAACTCGATCTCGAGCTTGAGATTGAACTTGATCTCGTCCTCGAGATTGAACTCGAGCTCAAGATTAAACTTGAGTTCAAGAATGAACTCAAGCTGGAGTTTGAGACTGAACTCTGTCTCGAGCTTGAGATTGAACTCGATCTCGAGCTCAAGATTGAACTCGATCTCGAGCTCGAGATTGAACTCGATCTCGAGCTCGTGATTGAACTCGAGCTCAAGCTTGAGATTGAATTTGAGCTCTAGCTTGAGATTGAACTCGATCTCGTGCTCGAGATTGAACTCGATCTTGAGCTTGAGATTGAACTTGATCTCGTCCTCGAGATTGAACTCGAGCTCAAGATTGAACTTGAGCTCAAGAATGAACTCAAGCTTGAGTTTGAGACTGAACTCGATCTCGAGACTGAACTCGATCTCATGCTCGAGATTGAACTCGATCTCGAGCTTGAGAGGAGTTCAATATTAAGCTCGAGATCGAGTTCAATCTCAAGCTCCAGATTTAGATTGAACTCGATCTCGAACTCGAGATTGAACTCGATCTTGAGCTCGATTGAACTTGATCTCAAGCTCGAGATTGAACTCAAGCTCATGATTGAACAAGAATGAACTGAAGCTTGAGTTGGAGACTGAACTCGATCTCAAACTCGAGATTGAACTCGATCTTGAGCTCGAGATTGAACTCGATCTCGTGCTCGAGATTGAACTTGATCTCGAGCTCGAGACTGAACTCGAGCTTGAGACTGAACTCGATCTCGAGCTTGAGATTGAACTCGAGCTTGGGATTGAACTCCATCTTGAGCTCCAGATTAAACTTGATCTCGAGTTTGAAATTGAACTCTAGCTCAAGATTAAACTCGATCTTGAGCTCGAGATTGAACTCAATTTTGATCTCGAGATTGAACTCAAGCTCGAGATTGAACTCGAGCTCGAGACTGAACTCAAGCTCGAGCTCAAGACTGAACTAGATCTCGAGCTCGAGATTGAACTCGATCTCAGGCTTGAGGTTGAATTTGAGCTCGATCTCGAGATTTAACTCGATCTTGAGCTGGAGATTTAATTTTAGCTTGTGCTAGAGGTTGTACACGTCGAAATTGAACTCGAACTTGAGATTGAACGCAAGCTCGAGTTCAATCTCGAGATTGAACTCTAAATCGAGTTCGAGACTAAACTCAATCTCGATCTCAAGATTGAACTAGAACTCGAGCTCAAGACTAAACTCAATCTTGAGCTCGAGATTGAACTCGATCTCGAGCTCAAGATTGAACTTGAGCTGGAGATTGAACTTGAGCTTGAAATTGAACTCAAGCTCGAGATTGAATTCAAGCTCGAGATTGAACTCAAGCTCGAGATTGAACTTGAGCTTGAGATTGTGATTGAGTTAAATCTCAAGCTCTAATTCAATCTTGTGCTCTAGCTTGAACTCGAATTCAGTTTAATCTCGAGATCGAGTTCATGTTCAATCTTGACCTCGCCCTCTCTTAAATCCTAAATCTAACTCGTATTTTAAGTTTAATCTTAACCCTAAGAATTAACAGTGGTTACTTATTTTTCTGAGCCGTTTTGATGGGTCACGATTTATTTCTTAAATAAATGAATTTGATTTAAAGAGAATCTACTGAAGGGCAGCATTGCTACTGGGGACAGGGATAGTTGGAATGATCAGCAGCCTCCTTCTACTCATCGCCAGTCTGCTGTTGGCTTTCTAGGGGTGGATGATAGCGATTCACTGGAGAATGATGAAGAAGTTAGCGCCTTTTTTTTATTTATAACTGAGTTATTTTTGTCTAGTTAATTTACTGACAGATTAATCGCTAGTTTTTGAAAATCAGCATTTTTTTTAGAGTTTATTAGAGGTTTTTCAGGTTTGAATCTTTGCTGTGCAGGGGGTAATATGTTTTTATAAATATGTATCTGGATTGATTATACTGCTGTGAAATTTATGAGTTGAGATTCGAGTTTAGTAATTTTTAATGTAAGTTTTAATGTAAGAGTTTAATGTAAGTTTAGATCTTGTAATATAAGTTTAGATCTAATGTAAGTTTGGTTAATTTTAATGTCAGTTTAGATCTTGCGATCATTCTGAAATCATTCCTGATTTAAATTAATTTATAATAGTTAAGATAACCGTCTCAAATTAAAGTTCATTTTATTTCTATGTAACTGTTCATAATTGTGTGCAATAGTTCTAATTACTTTGCAGGCTTATATACATTTGCATTGCATAGGGCATTACATAGGCATAGGGCATTACATACGTATTTCATAGGGCTAGCGTTAGATCGTATATATATTTGTATATATTTCTTTATTTTTAGGATATTTTTATATATTTATTTCTTAAACAAATTAGCGAACGCTTCTCTATGTAGAAGCAATACAAGAGGATGAGGTTTGTGTCACTTTGATGTTGTCAAATATCTAATGAGGATTTGTTTAAGTTTTGTGAAATAATAAAATATTAATTTTATTAGTTTTTAGTTTTCCGCGTTGTTAACTTATTTAGGGTCAAATTACTAATTGAGCCGGGCGCACTTTTATGAGTAATTTGTTGGAATATTTAATATAGAATAACAATTACATCGGTAATTTTGTGCGTAAATTGTTAGTCTATTGTATTTTAATTGTGAAGTTATTTTAATTCAGTAAAATAACTTGTTATCATAATCATTTTTAGTTTTCTTTGATTTGCACTGATAGATTCCAGTTTATTTTTTGTTCTGATGTATTCAATGTGTAATTAGTGTATTTATTTTAATGTATTTATTTATTTATCTGTGTTCTTCTGAATAACTCTATTGCTTTTGGACTCTTTTTTCTTACATCTGTTTGAAATACAGCGTTTTTTTGAAGTTAAAAAAAAAATTGATAGCTTAAATGTAACGATTGCTAAATTTATTCATAATGTGAGCATTTAATTCTCTCATTTATAAAGTAAAGTGAACGATTATAAAATTGCTTTTAGCACACGTTTATAGTTGTGTATTTTTACTTTAGTCGTATATTAATTTAACTCTGTATATTGTAATGTATATGCATGACTGTGTTATATTTTTGGCTAACATTGTTATAACGAAATACAAAATAGATAACCTTGATAGTGTTGACAATAAATAAATATGAATAGCTACAACTTTTGTGACAATGTATGATAATTTACTTATACATTATGTTACTGTTTATGCTGTAAGGTGCTTATTTTTACATTTTGTTTGTGCCTACGGTATAAAATGCCCATTTTTACATTAAGTTTATGCCTATGCTATAAAATGTTCATTTTAAATGCCCATTTTTACTTTACATAGAGTCACTTTGTGAGACAGAACACACCCCATCCTAAAGAACTTAGAACAAGACACGGAAAACTGGCCAAGAAAGATGTGGATGGACACGTTATTCCTCATAATCCTGAGCACGCTAAGGATGTCAGTTACAGTTTTATTATAAAAAATTGCATTTTTGAATATAAAGTTTTACTTTTATTTGGTTTAAATACATGCACGAATTACTTTTGTTTTAATTGCATTGTTTTTTGTAATATATTTATTTATTCTATTTGCTAGGAGTATATTTGTATGATATATATTTTAATTTAATACGCATTTTAATTATTAATATTTGAATTTAATATACTGCTCTATTATAGAAACAAAATTGTGTTTATTTCTGCATTTACTCTTATATGATACTGGTATATATATTATTGAATAATTATCTGCTTTTTAATCTATACAAATTTAATATAATAGATTTAGATATATATTTTATATAATCTATATAAATTTAATCGAGATAAGAGATACTCTCTGTTCAGTACATGGCATTTAATTTGAAATTTATTTCTCTTTAATTACTGACTATTTATTGTATTCTGAGTGTTTATTATATTCTAAGAAGGAAGCTATCTTTATTTTATTTCTGTTGCGTTTATTTATGATAGAAGGGTATAGCATTTGTGCCTTCTAGAGATTCATCCTATTCCGCTACAGTGCAGTCACCAACAAAAACATCGTCAAGGCCTTCTTCCATCAGACCTCCGTCAGGTTTGTATCTTTACCCTAGAATTTATTTAAATGCTTTCTATCTTTTACTCCATCATTTATTTTAATACTTTCTAATGGTTAATAACAAATGTATATAGTAAATTATCGTAACCTGTCAAAATGGCCACGAAATTTATTAATTATCGGCTTTGATTATTAATTTTAGGGTTAGGACTGGTGTTAGGATATGAGTTAGGGTTACGACTGGGGTAAGGGTTAGTGCTAGCTTTATGGTTAAGTTTAGGATTGATTTGAGTCTGGGTTATTGTATGAATTGAATGGGTTTTTTTTTGACGGGGTTAATGTATTTTGTAGGGTTAATATCTTCGGGGCTATTTTGTCGGGCACAAAATGTTATACTAGTTATTTCAATTGATGCTTGTCAATTGATGATAAGAATGAAATTAATTAGTTTTTAATTAACTCATTTTTTTTCGTATTATATAACAGTGACTATTTCCCCACCTTCCCTCTCACCTGACAGAGACAAAAGTCTTGTGGACACTAGGCGGTCTTCAGCCGCGTCTAATCCCCAGTCATCGTCCGTAATTTCCGACTCTAAGACAACAACGGGAGGGTCATCTACAACTTGCTCAAGTCCTCTCGATGAAAATGATTCGGTAAAACCGATGAACGGCAGTAGAATACATCGAGAGGATGCATTAAATGAGGTATATCGTTTTTATTACCTAGCCAAATATGTATTTATATAATTTAGTTTTCATTCAGGAATAAAATAAATTCAAACATTTAGTGACATGTTACATAGTGCCTAAATTGCAAATTAGAAGTGTAAATAATTTACTTTAAAGAAAATCAAAAAAGTTAGTAGTAAGAGTGAAAACTTGATTTGACTCGTCGTAAAGTCATAACAGAACAAATAAAAGAACAGATTAAAAAATAAATAAAAGAACAGATAAAAGAACAAATAAAGAACAGATAAAAGTGCAAATAAAAGAACAGATAAAAGAACAAATAAAAGAACAGAACCCTTTTTACCACACTTTTATTAGCTTCATCTGTTTGTATAGTTTAAATCTTGTAATCGATATTTTGCCAACTTCCCATTGACCCATTGACTTGAAATTTTGAATACAAGCAAACTTCCGATGACAATACATGAATCAATTAACAGATCTCCTAATTGATCAATTAATATATCTTAATTAATTCATTCATTAAATAATTAATTAACTATTAATAATTCAATTAATTTATAATGAAATTGATTACAGTATTTTCAAAACGCATTTATAAAACCTATACTTTTAAGTGTAGTTTATACAAATTTATACCTTTAAAAAAAAAGGTTTATAAAAAGTTTTTTTTATGAAACCGTTTTTTATCATCACATCACAGGCTGGCTTAACGGAAGAAGAAGATGACATCATACGTCACGTCGGTTTCTCACCCGAAGTCGACGAGCTACCGGAGAAGGAGGGTAAACTTCGTCGGCGAGACACCCCCCATCATCTCAAGAATAAAAGAATTTCATCTGGGGGAGGAGGGTCAAAGACGTCGGTTGACCCGGAGGAAAAGTTGAGGCAGATTCTGGCGCAGGTTGCCGGTAAAAGGTTGTCTAGCGACACGACGAACGCTTCGACAACGTTGTCACGAGGGTCATCAACGCAAGTGAGACGACATTTTGATATATGGAGATATTTTTATTGTATATTTTAGTATATATGGTGTTTATTTTACTATATGGTGGTTATTTTGTTAAATGGTTTTCATTTTGTTATATAATGGTCATTTTGTAACAATACACAGCATCCATTATGTTATATGGCCATTTTTTTAAATAACTAAACGTATTTGCATGTCATCTATCCATTTCTAAATAGATATTCCTTGATAGATATTCCATAATAGATATTTACATATTTATCTTCATTCAGTTTTTTCATTTGTTTCATATCTGAATGCATCCTGTTTATACAAAGGATGACAATGATCTAAGGACTACGGAGGACGGAGATGACGATGCCATTGAGAATCCTTCCAGTCTTTCAACTGAAACACGTAGATCTGCCGAGTACAACAACTCTCAGCCAGTTCCCCTGTCAAGAACTTCAACACGATCTGACTTGCCGGAGGGATTCATAGAACATGAGATGGTCATTCATATCGTTAGGGTGCAGGGGACGGGGTTGGGGATAAGTATTGCAGGTGGTCACGGGTCTACGCCTTATAAGGGGATGGATAGGGTAAGTGGTTGTAATACAGCAGTATTAGGATTAGGCATTCTATAGATGCCATAATTCTATAGATGCCGGTAACCTATAGATGCTGCCATCCTATAGAGGCCGGCATTCTAAAGATGCCGGCATTCTATAGATGCCGACACACTATAGATGCCGGCACTCTATAGTGTGTCAAATTCAGCGCTCTAACCACTTCTTTAATGTGCCTTACCTTATCCTCTCCTTATCCTCTCCTTATCCTTACCTTATCCTTACCTTATCCTTACCTTATCCTTACCTTATCCTTATCCTTACTTTATCCTTACCTTATCCTTACCTTAGCCTTACCTTACCCATATTCTTACCTTATCCTTACCTTATCCTTACCTTACCCTTTTCCTTACCTTATCCTTACCTTATCCTTACCATTATCCTTATCCTTATCCTTACCTTATCCTTACTTTATCCTTACTTTACCCTTATCCTCACCTTATCCTTACCTTATCCTTACTTTATCCTTACCCTTACTATTATCCTTACCTTATCCTTATCCTTACCTTACTCTTATCCTTACCTTATCCTCACCCTTATCCTTACCTTATCTTACCTTATCTTAATATGTTTTCTCAGAGCGTGTTTGTGTCACGCGTTCTAGAAGATTCTCCTTCATATCGCGCTGGATTGCGCGTCGATGATAAAATGAAATCTGTAAGTCTTATTCAATTTTTGTCGTCAGTTTTATTAATGAATTAAATTTAGATTTATTAGAATTCACACAGTATTTATTTGCCTCATGTTAATACCTTGTTAGAGAAGTGGTTAGAGCACTGGATTCGAAATCGATAGGTTCAGTTTTGAATCACCGATAGCTCAGTATTTCTCTAGCTGCACCCTTTAGTAAGGCACTTAAATTGATGTCTTTGACATCCTTCATATAATACAATATTCCAGATGTTAAACTTAATTTGCTGCATCCTTTAGTATAACGCTTAAATTAACATCTCCGTCTAAGACATCATTCGTGTAATATGGTAATCCAGACGTTAAACTTAACCTTAATGGTTACAGGTTAATGGTCAGAATATGATGGATATCGATCATCATAAAGCCGTAGCACTACTGAAGGAAGCCGGCAATGATATAACGCTGGTTATTAGTAGGCTGCAAAAAGCTGGCACTCCTAAGTCAACTACGGTTTGCTTCTTTCTTATTACTTTATGCCTTCTAGAAAAATCATATGTTAATATTGTTATATAAATATCATAGCATCTAATTTCTTGTAACATAATTTTTGTGTAGTATATTCTTTCGCAACTGTTGCATTTATTAAGACGCTTAAATTTTTAAGCGTCTTTTTTTTAATTTCTAAGTACGTAATATACTATTGCTTGCTGAAAATTTGATTTTTTAATTTAATCAAATAATTGAGCTTTGTTTATGTTTTGATTTGTATTATTTATTTTATGGTTTGTAGGTTTATCCTGAACATGAATTTATGAAGAAAATTGATGGCAAGGTTGGTAGATATTAATCATCTCACTCATTTTTAATACATTTCTCTAAAATTTCGTATTAATGTCAAAATTTCGTATTAATGTTAAAATAACAGATCTTTTCATACAACTTTCTAGCAATTAACTGGATTTTTTATGCTCAGCTTTTAGACTTTTGTTTCATAGACGATTGTTGCAACTTTGCAACGCGATAAGTTTGGACTGGGATTTAGCATCGCAGGGGGGAAGGGGTCACCACCTTTTCAAGGAGATGATGAGGTATATTATTTTTTTCATTTTTTTATTTTTATTTTGATGTTAACTTTAAAAAACTACACTTACTGGATAGACTCCTATTAGTAATACTAATAATAAATAATGTATAAATGATTAATTAATACATATATTGTTATTACTATGATATAGATAATGTGTTATTAATATATGACTATTTTAATTATATTTCTTTATTATGTTGTCGCACACTATTCGTCTTTATAATATATTTTTATATTTTGCGATTAGTTGTTATTTTATTAGTAAATCGCTGTTTTTAATAAATACGAGACACTATAAATAACTAAATTTTTGTGAGTAAATAAAGCATTATGGATAGGCCCACTATAAATAAATATAAATAGATTCGTATAAATAAACATTTATAAATAAATAAATTTCTATAAATAAATAAATAAATTGTTGCTTGTTTCAGTCGATATTTGTTTCTAAAGTGACTGCAGGGGGCGCAGCGGACAGAGATGGGAATATTCTAGTGGGGGACAAAATCATTTCGGTAATTAGTCTTTATTATAAGTAAATAATTTAGTTTATTTCTTTGCAAAGTTGGTCACTTAAAAACACGATATGATTTTGAATAGAATGTATCAGAATGTATTATATTACGAAGCTGAATGTTAAGTGAATCGTGGAAGCTAGATAATTCTTTGTTTACTTTTGTGATGATTATTATGTTCATGAGTATTATGATTATGATTCAGTAATTTAGTTAAATTTGTATTTTATTAAGAAAATTATCTGCTACAAGAGTAATTAAATCATTTTCAGGATTTTTTTTAAGTTACCATCTCATTCTCTTCACTTTGAAGGCCTGCTAGAGAATCTTGTTAGAGCGCTGGATGTGAAATAGTTATCCGGGATTTGAAATGGTTTAAAGTCCAGGTTCAGATCTAGGATAGCTCACTATTTTTCTGACAAGCTGCACCCTTTAGTACGACGCTTGATTTGACAGCTGCGTTTTAGACATCATATAATATGGTAATCCAGACGTTAAACTTGCGATGTCATTCAGATAAGTGGCATAGATGTCACTGAAGCGCGACACGCAGAAGCCGTCACTTTACTGACGACATGCGGCGCAAGCGTCAGTATGGTCTTATATCGTAGTCTTACTCCCGCTTCTCCATACGTCAGAGACTCCATACTCCGAGACCCTTCCAGCTCCAGATCCAGTGGAGCTACATCATCTGTCACTCCATCTTTATCACTCCCGAATTCATCCCAGCAGCCACATTCTGATTCCGGAACATCTGTTCCACCAAGTGCCTCCTTGAAGGGAAGTTCCCAAGTGCCAACATCACCCGCGAAAACTTTTGCATTGGATTTCGCGTGTGAAAAAAATGAAGTTAATCTTCAAACGGTTTTGCAGAGTCCAAAGAACGATAAGAATTTAGCGGAACATCGAGATGTTTATATAGAACAGAGAAGCAGTAGCAAGATATCAACGACGTTGCCTTATGAACAAGTAACATCTGGTGATCATTCGAAATGCATTGCTTCATCACCGCAGTCGAATGTTTTGTCTCAGAGATCTGCCAATGATTTACCGCTGAATGAAAGTCTTGCTTCTGGGCGGGTTAATTCTTGTGAAGGAAGTGAAACAGGGAATGAAAATGTTGAGGAATTGTTTAAGGCGTTGGATCGTGGGTCTGTTTGTTTTGCATCACCAGGTAGTGGGCATACATCTAGCAATGGGTTGGATGGGGAGAAGATGCAGCAGTTTCCAATTGAGGTATATTGGGAATAGTTTAGTATTTTCTGTGGGAAAGTTCGGTGGTAGTAGTTTTGTGTTAACTAATTGTTAAATGAAATTTGTTTACTCTGGCAAACCAGTCGATAATGCTAGCTGTTCTGAATCACTGATAATCAAATTTGAAATGTCTTGAGTTTTGTATTATAATTATTATTTTAGGATTTATACAAAATGTTAACAAAATGTGGTATTCTTTTCTTTACTATTCTGTACTTTAATTTTTATTTAGTAGTTTATTTTTATACGATCTTGGTTTATTTTTAATTCCAGACAGTGGTTGTTAAGAAACTAACGGGATCGCTTGGTTTAAGTATAGTGGGGGGGCGGGATCATTCAAGTCATCCTTTTGGGGTGGATGAACCCGGCATTTTTATTTCTAAGGTACATTAGTGCGGTTGCGCTTTTTAAAAGTCTGCGTGATTTTATTAATTGTAATTATGAATGCAATGCAATTGCTAAAGTTATTTTTTTAAATCTTGGATCTACTTTGATCTCCACGATTATACAATTTTTATTTATATAATTTAAAAAGTATTTTAATTTCAAAGGTAGGTTACTGCAGTTGTACTTTTTCATTATTTTATTATAGGCAATTATAGGCAATTATAGGCAATTATAATGTTATTTTTTATAATGTTATACTTTTATCTCTTGCGAATTTAATTTAAAATAAATGGAATTCTTTAAAAGAAGTCCATGTTTTTTTGTTAATTTTTTCAAAAGAAGTAAATTTTCTTTTTTATTTAAGTCATGGTTTCTTTTTATTTATTCTCCTAGCTTGTGATAATGCGTTTTGTGCTAGTATTTATGTAAACTTAATAGTTACATTGCTCTGTGCCTAATTTTTAAGTATTTTATTTTAAGATTGTTGCAAATGGTGCGGCTTCAAAAACCTCACTTCGTATTGGTGACAGGATTTTATCAGTAAGAAAAAACCAGTTATTTCTCTATGAAGGATAATTTCTTAAAACTGTTATTGTAAACGTATTTCTTAATTGCTATTTTTTTTTTTTTTAATAGGCATTTTCCTAATGTCAGATTTTTGTGTCAAAATATGTTTAAATGTTTCAAATGTAAGTAAGTTAAGACTTTAATTTGATAGCATCGCTTACGAATCTAATTGAAAGTTTTATTTCTAAATTTTATTTGTAAGAGTCTGTAAATTTGTAATCAATAAGTATTGATTCATATAATATGCATTCTTAGAATTTAATGAAAGTTTAATAGTATTGTAAATTTGGTATCGATCTGTATTGATTGAGACATGCATTATTAGCAGAATTATTTTTAATGTTTTGTTGATGTTAGGTGAATGGTATGGATATAAGGAAGGCTAGTCACCAAGAAGCCGTTGATAGTCTGACAGCCGCCGGCTCAGATACGGTTCTAGTCATCAGAAGAGATCAACAACCACCTCTGCTACAGGTTAAAGTTCAATACGTAAAATTCGCTTTACAATTGTGTGGTACTTGAACTGTCTGCTTTGTGCTTTTTATAGTTGACTTTAAATCATTTGTATATGGTTAGATATATACTGCATAATTTTACTGTATATATCGTTTGCTCTTGGGAAAGGACAGAACAACGCGTTTACTTTGTCTGCTTATTTAAAAGTATTTTATCGCCTATTGTATAAACGCATTTAATATTAAATTGTAGCTTAAGCGTATTAATAATTTTAAGAAATTTTTATCGTGTTTTACATTATATAGGAGATAGAGATGTATAAGAATACAGGAGAGAAGCTGGGTATCAGTATACGAGGGGGGGCTAAGAGTAGGGCCGGTAATCCACTCGATAAAACTGACGAGGGAATATTTGTTTCTAAAGTTTGTACATATTTATTTTTTGTTTTATATTCCTTTTTTCTCAAAATTAAGGCTTCAATTTTAGTATACTGATTGCATAATGAAATCGTCAAATGTTTTCTCAGATTTCATTGTACTGCTTGTAAAATAAAATTGTCAAATTGTTCGACAGATTTTATTATACTGCTTGTGATAATAAACTGTGACGATAATTATAAGATATACGTTAATAAATTTAAGGAATTTATATTTGTTTTGTTATCAAGTAGTTAAACAGTAAATAAATAAATAAATTTAAACATTAACTGTTTGGAACTCTGCGATAGAAATTGACATTATATTATTACATTATTATTGTATTAGTTAAATTAAGTTAAATTAGTTAAATAATTAAATAAATGTCAGTGTTTGTAACTTTGATATTTGTTTATTTTGCGATGTTTTAGATTTTATCGAATGGTGCAGTGGCTCGTGATGGTAGAGTTAAAGTCGGATATCGTATATTAGAGGTCTGCTGTCGATTCATTTATAGCTTATTCATTCAATTATTTTACTTTAAAAACTAATGAATATCTAGGGAGATAGATAAATTTTTCAAACAATGCATTATATAATAAATATATTAAACCGAAAAATAGTGCAGAGAATTGAATTGCTCTCCTAAAGACAAATTGTTATTGAGATATTTATGTATATGATTAGTATGTTATTTATTCAACTCTGTGAGTTAATTCTGTTATTTAGTAATACTTAGTTGTTATACAATATCATCTAGAAACATTTGTATTATATGATGAACTGTTAAAAATTAAGTACTGGTAAATAGTTAAGGAAAAATAGTTTCTTGTAGTATAAATCAATTTAACTTCTATTCAAATAACGACGATAAAAAATGATCGATATACGCCTATTAAAAGTACTTCTTAAATAACAATTTGAAAATTCTTAAATAAAATTCGCTTGTTAAAAATTTCAACCGTTTCATCAAAATTAACTTGTTTTTAATTAAACTTAATTGCCAAGTATTTTATTTATGCTCCAGGTAAACGGGGAGAGTTTACTTGGCGCATCGCACCACGAAGCGGTTCGTATCCTTCGCGACGTTACAGACAGACTCGTAATGTTGGTCTGTTTTGGATTTGACGCCGCGTTGATTGACGATTCATCTCCCGCTGGTTTATCTGAACGCAATGTTGACTCTTTGTCGAGTATTGATTGTGATGAATCGACTTATTCTAACGCTAAAGTTTGTATCATTTAAGATTTCATATAAATATGATTTCAGATGTTTATAATTATCGAGTTAAGGTTAAGTTTAACGTCTGGATTGTCGTGTTATATGAACGATGTCGAAGTCGTAGCTGTCAATTTAAACGTATTACTAAAGGGTGCATCTAGTTAGAGAAATAGTGAGCTATCCGGGAATCGAACCTGGATCTATTGATTTTGAATCCAGCACTGTAACCACTTCTCTAACGGGCTTTGACTTGAGTATAGTAAACGTTTGTATATATGATTTATACTCAAACGCGATATATTTTACAAATTTATTTGTATCTATTTTCTGGATAAAAGTGGAATAACTCAATAAATTTTTGTTTTGCTAAACCAGGATATTAGTAAACAAGAAACTGTCGTAAAAAATCACCTCAATGCAATTGACACTCATCAAGTCAATTTGCTTGAATTGAAAGACAACAATAGTACACTTGATAGCCAGCTGTCATCAGCTGTCTGTACACAACAGACAGCTGTCTTAGACAGTGGACAGTCTACTGCTGTCTCAGAAGACAGTCTGTCTGTGGAAGACAGCATTATAATGGACAGCAATCGCTGCGTTTCATCAGGCAGCAGTCAGTTGGTATCTGCTGGGGTTAGAGTACCAGCTGTTAAAACTAATATTGTAAGTGGCTTTTGTTAGTTTATGGCATATATTTGTAAGTTGTAAAATATTGTATTATATTGTTTTTATGTTATAAAATATTGTGAGTTTTTTTTGTTATTTTGTAATAAAATTTATTCAGAAATGTACAAAATATTATCTTGTGTTATTTTAGTGTTTGTTGATTTTTCTTGTTTTTTTAATTTTTAATAAAAAAATTAAAATTAAATTCCGAGTTGAAAAGATTGTTAACGAGTGGAGTATATTTATAATACTATTTCTGACAGTAATATTTATCGAATATTTCTATTTAAATGAATAAAACGAATTGAACAGTTTTGATAATAATTTCTACTAGATATTTCATTGTTATACGCTTAAAGTCTATAGCAAGTGGATACTTCGTTTGCCAAGCATTGATTTTATAACTTTTCTTTTTGATCAGTTTAATTGCTATCTATATTTAACTTAAAACGAAGTATGTTTTTGTCTGCGTATAGCTTTTCTGGTATCATTCATTAGGCAAAAGATAAGTGTTTTTAAAAGATAACTATTTTTGTCATTATGGAATAGTGGTATACATGTTCTTATGACTTAATATGGTGGCATTTTTATTTTGTTTATTAAATTTTAGTTGTTTTCATTGTATTGATGATGATGATACATTTGTTTTCCGTTTGTGAGGATCTTTCATTATGATTACTTCAAGTAGTAATTTTTTCTAAATTAACGATACAATTCCAGTTGCAATTCTTACATTATTATGCTCATTATCACTAATGATTTTAATTTCATATTAGATTGATAAACTGAATACTGAAACACTGAATACACTGAATATTGCCATAATTTGACAGAATAACTAGTTATTTCATATATATCTTTGATTTAAATTATATCATCAAATTTTAATTATTGTTCCATTTTAGCTTCAGCTTATCTTACAATCTTCATTTTATGTGATTTTTAATTTTTTTTTTTTTACATTTCTGTCTCAGGTTCAGCCAGGATTAGGTCTTGCGAAGCCTTCGTTACAATTCACTGGCTTGCAAAAAGCTCCACCGGTATGTTTTCTTCTAATTAATATTATCATCTTTATTTATTTTATTGCGGCTATTTAAGAGAATAAAATTACATCTTAATTTTATTCTTAAACTGCGTGTAATTTTGATTACACGCTTGGTGGCATATTTGTATTATATAAGTAAATTTTGTATTTATATTGTATTATTATATTATTCATTTATATTATATTTTGTATTATATAAGTGAAAGTTTGAGATTTGAATTGTATTCATTTTCATTGCATTCCGTAATCAAATTCTTTCATTTCAAAAAGGCATTGCATTGAAATTTCAATTTGTGCAATTTATTATAATCTTAATGGAAATGATGGATTGACTGTATCGTTAAAAAATTGACATTTTTTGCGTAAAAATAATACAAATGAAAGAATCACACCAAGAGATTAATTATACTTAAGTTCATTTAGGTATATTTTCATTTGGTTGTATATATTATAAATATGCATCATATAATATTATATTCGTATCTTCGCTTTATAAAATGACATTAATAATTCATTAACAAGTTTATTTGCATGTTTACTGTATATTATTTAACAAAATAATATTAAACTGTTGATTTTGTAACACGCTAATTAATTAAATATTTATTTATTTATGTATTTTTCTTATTTACTAATTCTGCATATTATGCATTGATTACTAATTGCTACAATGCTAGTTATTGTAAACTAATTCTCAATACTAATTACGCATGATTAATTAATTAATTACATACACTAAGTTAGACCTTTATTGTAAGATTGTTCAGATTATTTCATAATAAGTCAGCAATTTATTATCAGATTTTTATTCATTTAATTATAAAAATTATATTTGAGTGTCGCAATGCCTGCTTTAAAGTAAGACATTGTTTCGCTAATAGTTTAATAATAATGAAAAAATAAAGAATGCGCATTTATCTTGTAAAAAGTCATCCAGATGATATCAATCATTACTCGTGTACAAAAAATATCATACTGAAAATTATACAAGTTGTTAATTAAATTAAAATATACGCATCTTAGCTATAATTATAAGAGTCCATTTAAATTATACAAATTACTACAAAATGTACGTATTTACTGAAAGTTCTATCAGTTATCAATCATTATAAAGTGAATAAGACTCAATTGTAGAAATTACTAATATTTCTTGAAAAAAGCACTCGTATGCACCAGATATTAATGTCTATAGGTAGCTTCTAAATCCTGGAAGACATCCATATCCCCAGTCCCTCCATTAGTTGCCACAGATTCTTGCCAATTATCCAATAATTCCTTCAAACCGGACACTAGTCTTGATTCCTCTTCTTTCACCGCTAATTGTAAGCTGAACGGAGATAGATCGGACAGTGAGCCAGACAGTCCTGAGTTAGATCCGCTACGTTTATCTAAAGTACCATCAGCGAAGGGAAGGCTACTAAGTAGACAAGCATTGCCTTCTGCTGTTCCGTCAATTCAGGTAGTTTGTAGATTGTATTGGAGACTGGGGATTGTGTTATTTCAAGTTTTATTCAGTGTTCTTTTGTATATTGGGATGTTTGATCAGTGTGGTTTATGGGGTTGAAGATTTTAAAGTGAAGGTGAACTTTAACATGCACTTTAACATGCAGCTGGCTATATACAAATTGTTGTTTTTAAGTTAAGTATATTTACTTATTTAGTAGTAGATTAATTGCATTTACATTTGAAAAGGCAATACACATTCGAAAAAGCAACTTATAGAGCTACTTTAGGATATAATTTCGAAATGGTAAAAATTACGTATTTGGTAGCAGAAGCATTACAAAACTGGAATAAGGCTATTGTGATAGAACTAATTTTGTGATTTAATTCCATTTATTGAGTATATTTTCAGTATTTTCTTGTATTAGACTTAGTAAAAACTGTAGTATATTTTTCTGTTTTTATAACTTGCATGTGATGATATACAATTCTGTGCATGCAAAAATTTACACTTTTTGCACTCATTTTTCTAGATATACCTCATTAAAAATGATTAGATTCTTTCTTGCACTTTGAATTCTGTAGTGAAGTGTTCTGTAATTATTTCTTTTTGCATAAGTAATATTACTATGCAATGCATGCTTTCAATATATTAAATGTTCTCTTCATTCTACTAACCTAATAATTATTCTGTACATGTACATTTATTTATCACAGTATTTTTAACAGTTTGCATTTAGTTTCTGCAATTTAATATTTCTACCGAAAACATACTTTAATTTATAAATACCAGTTTTATATAATAGTCAGGTGAAGTTACAAATTTCTGTATATGATACAAGTTTCACAAAGTCTCATAACACAGAGTCTTGAAAATGAGATTCGTGTAGAAAATGAAATGATTTAATTTTTTTACAGCAGCCTGTTTCCCCTGTTCTGCAAAAAGAAGTTCTGGCTTTCGACGCTAAACGAAAGTTTTTTGAGCAGGAGATTGATAATGCCCAGCCGATAACACACATTACACCAGGTTTTGTGCTTAATAATTTACACGGATTGATCATTATTGTACTATTTGCTTAGTTTTGTAGTAAATTCTTGTTTGAAATTTGAAGTTTTGATCATGGGTAACTTGTGTGGATTGAATTGTTACATTTTTCAATGTATGCATTTAATGCGTGTCTTATAACTAAATTTGCCGATAATTAATTTTCTAGTAACAATTTATCATTCAGTCGACTGAATTTTTATTTCAATACTTGTTTGAACTATTGTTAACTGTTTTTGAAATAGAAGTGTGAATTTTGATTATATAAAGGAAAAATATCATTTGTTATACGTAACTATTGATCGTATTTGTGAGTAATTAAATGAATTTTGTAATTTTTTTGCAGCGGATCGAAGGATTGAGTCAGGAAGGGACTCATCACCTAAACATCAGATAAAAGTCACGACGTCTAAAGATCTAGATACTTCTGATCACACGTAAGTTTTTGTATAATTCAAAGTTTCATTGACAGAACAAAAACAGTTAAAGACAGATTTAACAATAGTTCAAACAGGTTTTGCAAATAAAAATTCAGCTGACGCAATGAAAAGGATTAAAAAGTGCAAGTAAGTGTCCCAAGACAGTTGGAAAACTGTCCCATTTTATTAAATTGATGTGCTATTTTATTTATTTAACAATGATTTCATTCATGTTTCTAACGATTTAGCGTCAGTATTTATTATTTTGTTTGCAGTGTGTATAAATCATCTAATATAGCAAATGTTTTAATTAAAAGTTGAAGTTGCCGCCGGTATTGCTAATTTAATACGCCATTTAATTTAATACATCACATAAAGGGTATAAATGTCTTGACTCGATTATAAATATTATTAGTTTCAAAATAATTTTAGTTAATATTGTAAGTATTGTTTATAGCATAGTGTTATTTATGATTTTTATGCAGCGTTTAGAGCTTGCTAATTAGTATATACTTAAGTTCTTTTTCTGTTATAATTCAGTCAAATTATATTCTTTATATTTCCACATAAGTCATCAGCTTTTAAATTTGATTAAAAAATTATACTGGTTAACGTATTCTCATTCAGATCACCATTGGACAGTAAATTACTCTTGAATATACTGAAACGTAAAGCCTGGAAGCAGGCTAGGTATATAAAGGAGAAGGCTATGATATTATTGGCTACAGATGTTTGAGTTTTTGATAACACAAGTTATATATATTATTTCAGAGTAGTTCCATTATTTAATAATACCTTTTCATTATTGCATTAGTGGTATTCATATTCGATAATTGTTTAAAGTAACTTTAGTTTTATGCATTACGTTTTAGGATTGTAACCGCTTTTATCAAGTGTTTTTTTCCGTTAGTAATATAATGATACTTATAACTTTTATATCAAAATATAATTGTGGTGTTGGTATTATTTAGTTCATTAACAGTTTTCTTGAATTAAAGTTTAACTAGAGAAATGTAAGCTTTTTATAATCACAACTCTGTATATTTATTTATTCATTATTTTGATATATATATGTATATGATAAAATCTATAATATTTTTGGTTTTGTAAATTTAATAGAATTTTGACATTTAGTTATTTATTGCTATAAACCTTCTTATATACTGGGTTTTGTTCAGTTTTATTTAATATAATTTCTTATTTTAAATTCTTCGATTTTGCAATTATTTTCGATCCATTCACATACTGCATTTCTGCATGTAAAACTTTAAATATACATATAAATAAAATACTTTGTACTGAAAAATGCCATTAAATTCAAGTTGATAATCATTGAAAACAGTACTACATTTATTTGCTGAATCTTCTTAAATCTAAAAAAAAATATTTTCCTTTAAAATTAAATTCACCACCTATATATTCATAATATAAAGTCAATATAATATTTATAATACGAGTTTATTTATATTGTAAAGTGTATTTTGTTTTGCTATATAAGATTACCGATACTAATTTAATGTTACGATTTAATCATCTAGATTGAAGTCATTGGATGAAGTTTCGATATTTACCCAACGTCCCGTTTCTCCCGTCAGATCACACGATTCAGTGCCTGTAGTCACCAAGTACCAGTCTAAAGCTAAACTCTATTTTGATAAACAACAAACTGACAGTATGTATTGCATTCTCACTAAATTAAAGAAGTCTTTTATCGAAAATATTATTTAGTGCCCTGTTTTAAAAGTCGAGTTTTACAACAGTACTGCTTTAGAATTTGAGTATTTTCATTACTTGGTGTGCTCAGTTGATATTATGTCCCTAATATAAGCCTTTTGTGACATAAAGTAACAGATAGTTTTTAATTTAAAGGGGATTTGTTGAAAACTAATTTTTAATATAGCAATTGTGCATATCTTATAGCGATATGATATATTTCTACACATTCAGCAATGATGATTTGAAATAAATAATTGAAATTGTTATCGTGGGTTCTGCAAATTTTTGTTTTAGTAATTAATTTGAAATACAATGTGCAATGCTAGAATTTTAATTGTACATCTATTTTAATTGTAATTCTATTTGATATCAATTTAATTAGAATAATTGTAGAATTAGTATTTAGTTTTCATGTTTTTTTGTCGTTTTTTGTTTTTTAGGCTGATAACTGCACTAATGATGAGAGAGTTGAATGCGAATATAATATAATATACGTTATAATAATATATCGTATAGTTTTTTGATCCGTTTAAATGAAATATTTTTAATTAAAGCAGATTTCTTCTTGAAAGATTATATCGAGATCAAATTTAAAAAGTTAATTTGGTTAATATTTCATTGCTAATGTTTTAATTTAAATAGGAATTAATGAAATTTATGATCAGCTTGACATTATATATGTATTAAACTTTAATGCAGCTCGTTTAAAAACAGTATTAATTATCATAAGTTAAAATCAACAACTCTTGACAGATTCATATGATAGAGATTAGCTCTAGCTAATTTAATTTCTTTAATTTAATTAAGTAGTAATAGAATTTAGAACCTTTTTATTTACTGTATTTTAAAAGATATAAACATTTTATTATAGCTCAAGCGATTTGAATAGTTTCATTTTTTAAAGTTTTTCTTATAAATTGTTGTTATGATTTATTATAGAATTACAAGTTAGATAGATTGTGTATCTTTATCATGCTTCTAAACACATTGCTGTTATGTTATTGATGATTTTTAACAATCATGAATTCATTTGGTTATTACATTTATCTAATAATAACTGGAGGTAAATTTGTAAGGTTTATGTCGGGTTCCAGGAAGCGTACATATGTACAGAATCCATACATATATGCATTAAAATTCATATATGCATAAAATTCATTAAAATTGGTTAAATTATGCAATGATTTTGTTTTAGCAGCCATGATGTCATTAAAACAGATGATGCTACAATACAATGAATTAGCTGTAATTGCCAAGGGCCTTGCACATTTTAACAAGTATATAGATAAAATTAATTTTATAGTTAAACAAGCTTCCTGGAACCCGACTTTTGTTGGGTAAGAAGCATATATTTTCTGTCGTATTTCATGCAAGTAGAGCCAAGTGTTTGATTGAAATTATTAGTATTGAAATGGCACTGTCCAAATGATTGCATTATAATGCACTTGATCACTGTGGTATGAATTTTAAACTGTAACTATTGTGTAATTAGATGCTTTTGAATAAAATTTGACGTTGAAAAAGTCATTTTGATGCACTGTATTATAATAGCATTAGATTGTTTTTATTCATTTGAAGCTATAACCGATTTATATAATATATTATAACATTGTTAAGACAGTATATGTTTATGGACGTTATATGATTTAATATATTGCGTTATTTTCGTGTAGATATGAAGAGTTTGTTATTTACAGTCGATTTTGTTCACTTTTTTTATATATATATCACATCTATTCGTAATTGTGTATATGACTTTTTACAACTTCCTGTACTTTTTCTGGCAGTTTTTCATCTTTATATTACAGTTTATAATCTTTTTAGTAAATCTTGCAGAATTTGAAATATTAAGCAAATGAAAATTATGAGATTTTTGTGTAAAATCACAATGTTGATTTATATTATATTAAAAGTGCAATAAGTTAGTTTTATATTTTATGCAATATTGGTATTGATTGAATGATTATGATGCCGTATAAATAAGTTAACATAATTCTAAATGGTTAATTGTTGCAAATTATAACGGCGACAGGCTTAACTTACATTTTATGTTTCGTAAAGTTATCCTAGATTTTATTTTGATTTAAATGATTGTAATTATACTGCGCTTGCTTCAAACCTTGTTGCCTCAGTAGCTTAGGTTTTATCAAGTATAATAGAAAATAAAATGTATATTAAAAGTATACTGGTTAATAAATCCAGGATCAATTGATCTTATTATTTATTAAATTTTACTATTTGTTCAAAATTTAAATAAATTTATTTAGTCAATGTTAAAAATCGATGTTAAAAATTTGTCTCGACTTTCTAACTGTACATTATTATACAGTGAGGCTTTAAATATAATTGCTGTATTTGAAGCTGAAAGTATAGCATATGTATTTACGTATTTATATGTGTATTTAGATACATTTAAAGGTACTTTTGAGTATATCGATATATGTATACGTATGTAGTATAACACTAGGTTCTAATCAAGGTTAAAAAATCAATTATACTTTTGGTTATTGAATGAACATGTAACTTACTTTATTTGAAAAATGAAATGTAATTATTTTTATTCTGTTTTTATCTGTATGCATTCGAAGCAAATATGTTGAGATATTATTGTTCTTTTAAGCGCTGCAGCAGGATTGTCTATTTTTTAATCTAGTTTATTTGGTCCCGTTTAATTTTGTGTTGATTATTTTCGTAATGGTTGTTTGAAATCGAGACAGTATATTAATTTAAACATGAACTTAATAATAACAAGAAAATTATAACGGTTGCAAATCAAGCTGATGATAATAATTATTTTTCTGCAATGCTATTAAGTAGACAATTAGGGAAAAGTTGAAGTTTTGTAAGGGTTTATTTTTATGTATCTGATTTATTTTTGGGTTTTATATCGCATATATAGGCGTAGAGTTCTTTTTGTTGCTTGTACAGTTTACCGATTCAATCGCAATACAAATAATTCATTTTAAATCATGAAACTATACAGTCAAGATTCTACTTTGTGAGTAAAATCGCTGCTAAATGTAGTTGCAAAATGAGACTCGTTTCAAAATTTGTATCTCTATATTTTGTTAAATCATTCTGTATCATTTAAGCTTATACATTATTCATGCTTTTAAAATTATTTCATTGATATTTGACTGAATTAAATTATAATTTTATCTTTAAATTCAAACAGATCGTATTTTTTATTAGATAATGATAAAATCTGTATTACAAAATATAAAAGAATTTAAATTTATTGTCGCTTTTCATAATTGAAATAAATTCTATAGCTGCTATTGTTGTTTTTCTTAATAAACTTCATGAATAATTACGTCTTTTATAATTCTTTATTTTAATTCTTCATTAATAATTACTTCTTTTTAATTCCACAAAAGATGTTCAGTATCTCAAATACTAACTAAATACAAAACGTGAGTTATAAGCTTGATATAGTTTAATACTATTGTTGTATTTAATACATGCTTCTGCTCTCAATACTAAATTAATGTATTCGAAACACGAAAACCTCGTTTGAATATCTTAATATTAAATACTATTACTTCATTTTCGCAATAACATAAAAATTAGATCTTAAATCGCCAATATTAATAACTCTTTAATGTAGAAGCAGACGTTGTAGTAGTAGATAAAATAAACCCTGTTCTATACTCTGATAAGTATAATCTTATACAAATAGCTACTACAGTAATACGTTCATAATCGTAGCAGGTACTCGAGTGTAGGCTGAACTTGGTCGAATTCACCTGAATATATAAAGTATCTAAACGACTTCTATGCTTAAACTGTTTAATTTTAGGCAATATTTAAGTTTTGCTTTCGCTTAAATTAGTACTCTAATTAACAGTACACTGTAATTTAAATCTAAATTGAAGATTCTTGAATAAGTTTTATTAATTTAATTGGAAACTGATTTAATTTAAGCGAAACATGTAGGTCTATATTCAAGTTAATTTCAACGTTAAAAGTAAACTTAAAGGTATATCAAAAATCACTTGAATCGCTTCATTGAGAATATAACTATCACTTTAGTTAAAAACTTGTTTAATTTTTATAATTTGTCTACAGTGTTGCAACATATAATCTGAATAAGCTTTATTATAACTGTTAATTCGGTAGACAGTGAAGAAAACAATCTCGGCTTATTATAATAAACTTGTACAAAGTAGCGTTTTTAGTTAAATATATATTCAATTTACAGCAACTCTAGTTATTAAGAAACAATGAAACTTCTATATTTTGATATAATTTTCGTCAAGACAATGAAATCTTGATATATTTTATCGTCCCTGTATATCTTCAATTGCTGTCCAACATCAACAATATAATTTGTAGTAATCTTACAATAACAGGTGAAACTAGCTAGCATTTATCATTAACTTTTATTTCTGTTTAATATGTTTATTTATATAAGGTCTTGATTTGAGAAATATATATATCTATCTACATGCATGCTGCACAATAGATTTCAAAATTTAGTTCAATCAAAGAGCTTAAGCTTATTGTACATTCAATACATGCACACTGAGTGTGAAATGTATGTTTTTGCTTAATGCTTATTAATTTGTAATATATAATTCTTTACTAATTTTGCATTAATTTAAGGCTATATATAACTAGGCCTCTTTTATAGGCTATTTATAACTAGGCCTCTTTGTATTTTATATTCTTACAAAAAACAATAAGCTGGATTTCAATAGACAGTAATGAACTGTAATCATTTGATTTACACGCATTTTTATGGACAATATTTCTTATAACCAATTTTTATTGGCAATTATATTCTTTATATTACACAGCAATTTGAATATCCAGACTATAACATTACACTTCACTCAACTTTTATTGTGTTCGCGTAATAAGACTAGGCTATGACATAAACAGCATTTTAAGAATACACTATGACATGTTATAATTCTATACAAACACTAGTTGAATCTAGTATACAGTATAATATGTTTTTAGCACTCAACCTATGCAGCACAATTAAATCTTATACTCTAATAGCATATAAATATAGCGGTATAAGCCTAAGCTAAAAGATACAACTCAAGCTGCTATTAAGTTTAATAGGTCTTTTGCATTATGCAATTTTTGTGTTTTCTATAAAGAAAGACCAGCATGTACTCTAGTAACGGATCTCTACACGTTGTGAATGGCTTCAGTGTTTTGATCAATCTCGCGATTGTCATATGTACAGTTGCATATTCAGGTAAGCTATTGCTCTGTCAAAATATGCATGCTAATTATAATTCTCATTTGAAATAATATATAAGTTGTAATTTAGCCTAATCATTTTCATCCTAAATAACATACAAATTGTAATACATTATGTGCAGTAAAGTAACAGAATATTCAATTGTTTCATCTATGTTTAAATTGACTTTGTTTTTTAACAGACTTGACAGATGTTGTTTGTCAGTCACACAATAATGAAATGATCTCAGTTAGACATGCTGTTGTAGTTTCACCTAGAACATTTCTAAACTCATTAGAAACGGATGATTTTTATAAAGACTGCCATGTTTTATTTCAGGTGAGAAAATCTTTTCCTAGAAAATTAAATTAAAGAATAAGTAAATATAGAAAAGGTTGAAGAGAATTTAGTCAAAATCGCTATTTTGTGTTTTTTTGCCTATTGCATGTTACTTATATTTTCATATACCTAAAATTTTCATTTTCTTATCTCTTATAACTATAGGCCCACATTAATTTAGTTGCTTTGCTTATATTCTGAATCAGTGATTATTAATAATTGAACTGCACTAAATCATACAGAATACTTTATTGGAAAATAATAGATTCTTTGAGAATTTGTAGCTGATAATTTATATATACTATATATTTTTGCAGACTAGTGTAAATGGTTCAAATTTTCTTGTACTCATTGAAAATGTTGAATTGACACTAAATTTGAACAGTTTAAGAATCTGTGAGGATAGCTTTATCATTGGCTTGAGATCAACAGCTAGGATTTCAACTAATGTAAGAAACTTTAAAAAAAAATAAAAATTGACTGTAAATTGCATTATAGTAATTATCTGTTTAGCTGTGAATCAGTTTCTTATAAGTATTTTATAGTAACTGTTCTTATATAATATAATCTTATATAATACTTTGATGAATTTGTTGTCAGGAATCTTTTTAGATACTCTTTACTTTCTTAATCAAACCTTAATCACTGTAACAATGCAACTTTCTTATTGCTTCTGTATTGTTTTCTGTTCAACTATGTTTATTATTTTGGTTAAACGTTTTACAAAATATTTTAAATTGTTGATTGTTTTCTTAGTTTGATATTGATGAACCGCATCATGGGCGCAATGATATAATTAGACATTCTGGAAGATTCTATACAAAATCTGGCTGTTTACTGCTCACTGTTTTAAAAGAAAATAAAGAATCTAAAGAATCTTTAGTGGATTTTAGAATTGTTATAACTGCAGTCTCTCAGTTTCCAGGTTTGAGAATGCAGTGGATACTTCTAATTAAAACACTGAGAAATAAAATGTTTTCATAATATAATATGTAAAAAATTAAAAATCTATAAAGAGATTGATAGAATGCTCGATATCAATAACAATATATTTCTGATAGAGATGTTTTTTGCAGTGATATGATCCTTAAAAAATCATGTTATTTGTCAACATTTTCAGACCTCATTTAGTTATATTCATTTTAGACATAATATATGCAATTATAGAAAATTTAAAAATTATATCGATTGGTTTTAATGTACTAATTTTTATACGCTGTATTTTAAAATATACTTGATTATAATAGCAATTGTATAAAAAAAATTCACTCTGCGCACAAAAGAAATTAATTAGTAACTAAAAAAGAATAAAGAAGCTACTTAGGTAAAATAAATAGATAGTATATCAATCAAATACAGATAAACTAAAAATTCTATTTCTAAATAGACTCATTTAATAACAGTTTCTAATTTATACAGGTTTCTGTGATCCTGCATATCAAACTCGCTGCTTCAACAACGACTGCATTAGCTCGACGTTATTCTGCGATGGATTATCAAACTGTTTTGATGATGATGATGAACTTCAATGTACCAGGCCACAAACTACAAGTCTCACTACATTGCATAGAATTGGTGGTTATTTTTGAATCAAATGCAATTTTAATACAATTTATTGACTGTTTATTTGATACTTTATACTTAGAATCGACTTCTAAACATACGGGAAAGATATATAATTGTAAAATATGTATCTTTTCATATCTTGCATATTTAGTTATATACATAGTAACAACTATGCATCTTGCAGGTTAAATTTACAAAATTTCTGATTAAGTTTCTGTTTAGTTCCACTCTATTCTTTCAGAGTAGAGTAGAAAATTAATTTTCTATTTTATACTTTTAACTAACTTAGCTGTATAACTGATATTCGTTTAAGAAGAAATTGTCATTTATTAAGTTGTTTTTTCTCTGTGTTTAGTCGAAACTTTTACACCCGCTACTAGTACAAAGAATGGAGAGCTGTACCTGTGGTTAGCTATTCTTGGCATTATAATACTTCTTGCTGTAACTACTGTCTGGATGTTTAACAGAGGGAGAGAGCAAAGAAGAAATTGTCATTATTCACGAGAGCACAGTGAGAGAAATTGGTCTATTTCAGGTTTCTTTAAGCTTATATAACATGCATGGGGAATTCTGTCTTATTGTGCGATTATATAGTCATGTATTTATAAACTGGTAATTTAGAGTTGTTACTAATTACATGCACAGATAAAAGGTATCAAATCTTAAATCTTAATAAGGTATAAAATAAGGTTTAATTTAAGGATTAATAGAAATATTAATTTAACCAAAAAATGCATAGATTGTAAGTGATGGTATTTTGTAAGTATATTCGTAGTTCTGAATAATTTTACTGATCTATTTTGTATTACTGTTAATTAAGTTGCATGTTCTTTAATAACTACTGCATGTTTATATTTGTAGAGAAATAATATCAATCAAATACTGTCAATGCATTTTTATAGTTTACCCTTCTTGTGTGTATCAATCCAAAGGTTATTATCTCTTTCTTTTATAAAAAAATGCTTACGAAAATATGCATACTTTTTTAACAGCAATTTTAAAGCCATTCAGTGATACACTCAACTTCAGCATTTTTCCTTCCCGCTCTCTATCGAAAATCTCCTTAATACTTCTCTACACACTCGCTGAATGTAGCCACGCAATAGCTTACTCACCATCTCTCGATTATACAACATCACCGGACGACGTCATCACAACATTGAGCCAGTTTAAGTCAACAACAATTAGAGTCGGGCAAGCGACGGAAAAAAGTCACGGAAGTCGACTGGATGTCGTGTCAGTGATTGTCATTTGTTCGGTGATCGCGTTGTGTTTTCTTGTCTGTATTATAATCGGCTGCAGAAGAAGAAAACATCGGAATGTATCAGCGGATGAAGTAGATACTAGACCTTTAACTGGTTGGTTGTTGGGTTTTTTGATTCATTCAAGTTCATTATTCTTTAATTTATTAATATTTAATTTTGTAGCGTTCTTTTCGAATCAAACACAATATAATATTAAAATATACTATTCTTTTACGTTTTTAATATTCAATATAATAAGCAGATGTAACAGTCAATATTCTTTGTAACAAATATTGTAAATAAAAGTGCTAAAATTGTATATTTTACATTAAATTTTATTTAAGTATTTCTGCTATATTGGTTAAATGTTGCTTAGTTATTTAAAAGATATCCTATGTTTAATGTATCCTAACACATTAGAATTGTATTTAATTCAAAGGATATTTTGTATGTATTCTGAGTGTATACTGTAGCCTTGTTATATTTATATATCTTATATTTTTTTACTAATTATTGCACTTTATTATTTAATGATTGATAAGCTACTGTTCGTATAGCACTTTACAGTTTGAATTGACAATATTACATATATATAATACATGTGGGAAAGATAATCAACATTTATAAATTAGTTAAGTAACACTTTGCAATATTTATTAGTTACTTATATAGTAATTTTATATTGCATCAATAGTTAAGACTTTTAATATTTAAAATATCTTCACACTAAGTTATTTTGACAGTAAATTCGATTTTATCATGAATATATACTGAATATAAACTTACTTAAATTTTACTAAGAAATGTAATAAATCTTGTCTTAAATTTCATTTTAACACTTATCTGGTTGTTGTACTATTTCTTTAACACACTATTTTTCCCATTTATTCAGATGTAAATTTCATCCGTTACAATTTCATGTAAATTTCATCATTATTCTATAATGCCAGTGATTTCGTAACTACTGTTATAATTTAGATGCAGATTCAAGGTCAGTTGAAATAAGGAATACGGAGAGAGTAGCCGTGCAGAATCAACCAATCAGATCGGGGGATGGCAGGCAGGCCGACTCGCCCCCGCCCACTTACTCTATCATAGAGCGACAGACAAGTTTTACCAGCTATGTCAGTCAGACAAGCAGTCAATGTAAGATACCAGAACTTGACCTATTAAAATGACCCTGACAAATTTTGTCCCCGATTATAAATTCTTGGGATAACGGTTTTATTATGATTCGGATTAGGGCTAGGATTAATGGTAGGGTTAGGAAAATGTAGGGTTAGTTATGGTTAAGGTTTGAGAATGAATTGACGGGGGTCGTTTTGTCAAAGTACCACATCAGAGATATTTGATAGCAATTTAATTTTGGTAATTAATGTATGTAATATACATATTTATATTTACACCTAATTTGTGTAAAATACAATTTAAACTTAGTAATCAGTATAGGACTTTTCTAATTAAAAATCTTAACGCAAGCCTAACATAAAATCAATTAATCCACTTTGAATTTATATTTTCATTGTTAATTTTTTTGTGCTTTTATTTATATATGCTCCCGTCTTATAAATAACTATCAACAAGAACATATAGGCTACATCTAGAAAATTATACTTTTTCTTCAGTTGAAATACCGCCTGACTATGATAATTCCTGGGAAAATAACGACTCAAATAACGGTCGGTTGAGTTCACGAGCCAACTCAAGGATGAGTCATACATCAGCTACGCCTGTGCCTTCGGTAGTATCCATGGCAACGGAAGGCGGAAGGCCTAGCAGGGCCGAATCAGCGCGTCATCAGCGCAGCACCAGGGTCAAGGCCTATAGAACGGGGTCAGATACAGGCAAGCCTAGACGACATAGGTTTGTGCAGGAATGGATTTTGAATATTTAAGTTTCAGATCTTAGTTTTAATTCTTAATTTCATTTCAGTTTTTTAGAAAATATGCCTTGTTTAATTAAGCAAAACAATCAGTAATTTATCTAACATTTACATAAGATGAAGATATCCCTTACATAATCTTATTTCCTTTTTTGTTGTATTTATATTTGAATACTGCTGTTTTTTGTGAATAAAAGTTCATTTATTATCTGAGCGTAATGCAGTGTAATAATATATTGCAAATAAATAATCTTTCTGCGCATTTTTTGCGTAGCTAATTTTTCTTAATTTTTTGCTAATTCCTTACTTATCTTGTACAAGTCTCATTCATTGAGATATTGTCTTAGTTTTTTAAATTGTGATTGCTCTCTTCTTTAACACTCACGTTATTAAAATTTACTCCAACTATTTGTAAATTGTGAAAAGTTTAAGTACAGTTGCTGTAAATTTAATAACCCGATCTATAAGGTCTTAAAAAATGTAAAATTAGAATTATGCTAGAGAATTGTGATTGCTATTACAGAACCGGCATTCGTCCCACAACAGTAACAGAAGATGATTCCCAGTCACAGTCTGCCAGTGAGGTGCTGTCAGAGATTTCTGGTTTAACTGATCGAGGGCCAGCTGACTCAAGAGCAGCTGAGTCTAGACCAGCTGAGTCTAGAGCATCTGTGTCTAGATCAGCTGATTCTAGAGCAGCAGAGCCCCGTGCTGTAGATACTGGATCTCCCACTGGGGAGGTAGCTCGATCATCAGCGCGATCTTCTCACAGAAGCGCGCGCGGACACAGCACTGAGCCTCTTCTTCCTAACTCCGCGACACAAGCAAATACTGACAGTACTTCTTTGAATGAAGGGGGCGCAGTATCGCAGTCGCATAAACTGACACTAGTCTAGGCTTGTTTGTAAATATTTAATTGTGTTTGTGAATATTTAAATGAGCATTATTCCATTTCTACAATGTCAGTAGTATAATATCAGCATTCTGGGTACTGGAGACTGTACTGTTTTGTATTGAATGACAAGAAATTGCTCACTATCTTTATTATCAGTAATTTTTACCTATTACCCCCTCTATGTAATTTACACTATATAATCTAAATTTTTGAAGTTTGAACTCAATATTTGAAATTTTAAACTCATTTGAAAGTTGCTAACAGAAATATCGGAATATAATTGCTTGAATATCTGAATGGATATCTTTTATTCATTTAATTTTTTGTAAGCATTATCAGCGTAGTGCAATTGGATGTGATTATAATATGTGATGTTAAATTTAATAACCTTCTCGTTAAATTTAACAGCAACTTCCGTAATTTCTGTAAACTTTTTTACATTTTCTGTTCGTAATATGATTTCAAATGATTTGCTCATTGGCTTTTTTTATAATAAAAGACCTTATTTTTCTGCTGTTTATTTGCTTCCTTCTATGATTAAATAATATTGACTTACATTATTGTGACATTTCATAATTCTATGCGCTATTAGTGGACTGTGCTTAGATTTTTATTATAACGAAGTTATTGTTGAGAATTCGATCGTGTATGTAGCATTACAAATTGCATTAATTATGAGCTATTTATTAATTTAAACGCATTTATATCAAGCATTACACGTTATAAATAGATATTTGATGTCTCGTTCATATAGATGTGCCTATTTCATTAATTACTTCAACTTTCATTATTTACAGTTGATACATTTTGTATATTTTGTGATTTCTGCTGATAAAAGCCATTTATCTTAAATTATCAATCTTAGCTAAATCTTAGTTAATATTTTAACTGTAATAACTTTCATTTAGTTAAAAATATACTTAATTATTGTGATCATGTGTTTTGTATAGTTCAAAACGCTTTTCTGTTTGTAAATTTAATTAAGCACTAGTGTTTCTCGTGTGATTTAAAGGCGCCAAGTATTACGTGACAGTATTTCAATTGCGAAAGTAGATTTTGAACATGTAGCATATATTGTTTTGTATTTTCTCTTTTTGCAGTGTTATACATGAAATGATATTTTTATGAAGTAAATGCTGTGTATGCTTTCTTTAGTTGAGTATGAAATAATTTATAATTGTGATATGAAAATGTAGGTTGTACTTTGTAGTACTATAAATTGACGTTTAGACTTAAAGCTAATATTTGACAAATATAGACTTGTTTATATCTATTGCAAAATAATTTTGTGATTTAATAACCACTTCTCGTTGACTCGTTTTTGTCTTTTTTTCTTAGTTTATTTATATTTTATAATTGAGTAAACGAATAACATATTAAATTTGCAATTAAAGTTTAATGAAGTAATGCTTTGAATCTATTATTCAATTAATTTTCCCGATGTTTAACAATAAAATAAAAATAATTCTAGCTATCTAGATACTCGATATATGTTAAATATGGAAGAGTATATTCTTCTTTAATAATATATAAAGAATCTATAATTATTGTTGACCATTTTATAGCCGGGGGGAAGGAAATAAAAAATATTACCCCCCCCCCCCTCCCCGTCACAAATAAATTTTATTTGAAATAAAAAAAATCGTCCCACCCCCCTACTGGATGGCCT
>JAQIXG010000467.1:0-32230 GCA_034700105.1 Oconnorella tubifera
TAGACAGTCTAGTATGTCTAGACAGTCTAGTCTGTCTAGACAGTCTAGACATATCTAGACAGTCTAGACTGTCTAAACTGTCTGGAGTGAATGTCTAGACAGTCTAGACATGTTCAGACTGTCTAGACAGTCTAGACAGTCAGTCTAGACAGTCTGGACAGTCTAGACATGACTAGACTGTCTAGACTGTCTAGACAGTCTAGAAGGGACGCTCATGAATGGTAATGAAGGGACAGTCTAGACAATCTAGTCTGTCTAGACAGTCTAGACTGTCTAGGCAAAGTCTAAACCAAAGAGTCTTGACTCAGTTTAGATAGCTTAGACAGCCTAGACAGTCTAGACTTTGTCTAGACTGTCTAGAAACACTAGACAGTCTACACTGTCTAGACTGTATAAACAGTATAGACTGTCTAGACAGAGTCTAGACTATCTAGACGATCTAGACGAAGTCTAGACTAGACAATCTAGATAGTCTAGTCTCTGTATAGAGTGTCTATAGACAGTCTAGTTTGTCTTGACTCTGCTTTGACTGTCTAGAATTTGTTCTAGAATTCTAGACATCTTAGACAGAGTCTAAGCATTCTAAACAGTCTAGAATGTCTAGAGAGTTTAGACTGTCTAGACAGTCTGGACTCTGTCTAGACTGTCTAGACTTTGTCTAGAGTGTCTACACTCTAGACATTGCAGACAGTCTAGACAGAGTCTAAACAGTCTAGAAAGTCTAGACAGTCTAGACAGAGTCTAGACAGTCTAGACTGTCTAGACAGTCTGGACTGCTTAGAATCTGTTTAGATTGTCGAGACTTTATCTAGACTGACTACATTATAAACTTTCTAAACAGATAGATTGTCTAGACAGTCTCGACTGACTAGACTGTCTAGACTCAGTCTAGACTGTCCAGAATTTGTCGAATTATAGACAGTCTAGACGGAGTCTAGACAGTCTAAACTCTAAACAGACGAGACAGAGTCTAGACAGTCTAGAGTGTCTAGATAGTCTAGACTGTCTAGACAGTCTGGACAGAGTCTAGACAGTGTAGACAGAGTCTAGACAGTCTAGATAAAGTCTAGGCTCTCGACTGTATAGAAAGTCAAGACTGTCTAGACTGACTAGACAATGTCTAGACTAGACAGTCTAGACAGTCTAGACTCTGCATAAACCGTCTAGACTCTCCAGACAATCTCGACAGTCTACTCTGTCTAGAGAGTCTGGGCTGTCTAGATAGTCTGGACTGTCTAGACTCTGTATAGACTGTCTAGACTTTGACTAGACTGTCTAGACAGTCTAAACTGTCTAGACTGTCAAGACTGCCTGGACTCTGTCTAGACTGTCTAGAATTTGTCTAATTCTAGACAGTATAAACAGAACCTTGAAAGTCTAAACAGTATCTAGACTGTCTAGAATATCTAGACAGTGTCTAGAATATCTAGACAGTGTCTAGACTGTATAGACAGTCAGACTGCCTAGACTCTCTCTAGACAGAGTGTAAATATAGTGTAGACAGTCGAGATAGTGTCTGGACTGTCTAAACAGAGTCTAGACAGCCTTGGCCGAGCTTAGAAAGTCTAGACAGTCTAGAAAGTTAAGACACTCTAGAAAGAGTCTAGACAGTCTGTACAGAATCTAGACTGTCTAGACTGTCTAGACAGAGTCTAAACTGTCTAGATAGTCTAGACTGTCTAGACTCTGCCTAGATTGTCAACAATTTGTCTAGACTGTCTATACTGTCTATAGAGTCTAGAGTCTCGACTGTCTAGACAGTCTAGACAGTCTAGACTGTCTAGACTGTCTAGACACTAGACTGTCTAGACACTGCCTAGACTGTCTAGAATTTTCTAGATTGTCTCTGACAGTTGGCGCTGTTTTGATAACGAGTTTGAATGAACCTAAGTAATAATTAGATTATAGATCAATATTTTAGGCCAATTTTACAACCCTATTATTTAAACTTAATCTGTATTAGAAAGTCACTTACAATGATGGAAGAACGTTGACACAGCAAAAGCGAGAACGACGATCGATAGAGCGTAAAGAAGAAAGAAAACAAAGGTGACGGAGGGGTCAGTATGGGTCAGTATGGCCCCCCCTGGCGTATGAACGTGAAATATTAACGTCATCAGGGCGCAGGTCACCGCGGCGCACATAAAAAATTTGAAAAACCATGAGGCCCAATTGATATACCCGTGGAGCCCCATCAGTTTCATTGATTCCTGAAATAAACAAAATATATATTGTATAAATTGTATCAATTAGGTTTCGCTTAAAATTAGTATGCCTACTTAAAATTCTCTAGCTTTCTGCCCCCTTAGCAGAAAGTGAAAGAAAATGAACAAGATTATTATAATAAAATAAGCTGCTGTTAAATCATGGTTATTCTGAAAGCTTATAAGACTAACACACCTATAGGGTTACCAGATGTCCGGGTTTTAATCGGACATTATTGAAAAAATAAAGAAACACTGAACGTATACACTCAAATTTGATTTTTCCCATTTTTTGTTTTTGTAAGTAATTACAAGTCACTTTATTTCTTCACTTACGAAAAAGTCTTAAATATTTTTTAGAATAACCAACCTAGTGACCTCATTCGGAGCTGTTTGTCTGGATACCAGCAACATTATATACATAACTTAGTGCGAAAATAGCATGCGGCTAAAAGCACGAACCCTAAGTTTCATTTCCTTCTCCTTTATGATGTCCTTACAGATAACGGCCGATGATAGGGCGAAGCAGATGACCAGCAGTAGGGGGAGTTTGTCCTGAATGAAGGGAATGATTGTGTCATAATATTTGAGATAGATGGGGAAGCGTTTTAGTTGGACTTGGACGTCATAGACCTGGTCCGTCCCCTGCACCTCGCGGGCGATGCTCCGGTCAATGGCGTGCTGGAGGGTCAGGAACCCCTCGGGATAGTACCCTGAAAGCAAAGATAGTTTTAGATTACAAATCACAAAAGTTTTGGCAATAGTTTTAATAAAACCAGAAATTTAGGTTTAACCGGTTTAAACCGGTTTAGACTGGTTTAACCAGGTTAAGCTGGTTTAGACCGGTCTAAACAGGTTTAAACTGGTTTAAACTGGCTTAAACCGGTTTATACCGGTTTATACCAGGTTTATACCGGTTTAAACCGGTCTAAACCAGTTTAAACCAGTTCAAACCAGTTTAAACCAGTTTAAACTGAATCACAAGAACAAAATCTCTCCCATCCTTACCCGGTGATGTGGCCCCGGTGACGAGAGGCAGCCGCCTGTCAGGATTGGCGGCCGAGGGGTACATCAGGTTAGTAAACCAGGCGAAGCTTTGCTCCACCCCCGTGTCCTGTTCCGCCCCCAGGGCCCAGGCGTCGTGTTTAGGGCGGAGCTTGTAGGAGAAGCAGTAGCTCCCGTCAGAAACCGGGGCGGAGATGTCAGGGACGTCTGTGAACATGACCCCGCCCAGGACAGTACTGGCATCCATCTGCTCGTAGGCATACTGCTCCAACTCTTTCTCGGTGGAAAACGGTAGGGCTGAAGAATGAGAAGTTAGTTGAAGAAGAGAATTATATCTGGATATTCTTAAGAAAATAATTAATAAAGTAAATAAGAAAAATACTGCAGACAAATTTATATTCAAAATTCTAAATAACACGTAAAATGCCGTCATTATAAAACGGGTTAGGATTAGGGTTAGGGCTAGTCAATTCTAACTCTAATAATCGTATAGCTTCTAATTAGACTCAAATCTCATTTTGACTTTATTATTTACTTATTGCATGTTTTCGTCAATTCTGCGTCAATGTTTGACAATACACTATTTGTTTTGCAAAAATAAATAAATAGATCAGTATCACTGACGATTAACGTTGAGTCTCTTGCAGACTCTTTCCATGATATTGACCACCACGGGATCAGTTGAGGGAGCATAGGCCAGGGTCCAGCGGCCCTGGGGGGCGTAGGGGGCCAGTACGAGCTGTTCGGGGAGGATGTTATTCAGGGGAAAGGGGTCAAATACCTCCTGTAGAAAAAAAAATTAAAAGCTAAAAAGTACCTTGAAAATTGTATCTTTAAGTAAAATATTAAAATTGAACATTAACAGACTGATCGTGTTCTGAACTAAGTACACGAAGACCTATAATACGAAACAATATCTTGTATAAACGATAAAAATTATTAATCTTCTTGATTAACGCAATACGCAAATGTCACAACGATAAGTGGCGTAACTAGAATTGCACCAAGGGGTGTGGAGTGCACCAAAGATTTAATTAATGATCTTTTTGTGACCTCCTCTTGGAAAAGCCATTGAGAAAGTTTATAGTAGTTAGGGTTAGAGTTAGGGTCAATAACTAACGGAAACGCTTACAGCTAATGCTCTCTATCTGATACAACACCGGGCCAACAAGCTTTCACGATGTAGCTTTATTATTAGATATTTTAAATGCATAAACACAAAATTAATTTTAACATTTATTCTAACCCATCACCCGCGAGTTGCCAGGTAGACGCTCTACCAACTACGCCATCGATTACAAATGTGACGCAAAATTAATTTAAAATCTTAAAATGAGTTTTAAAAAACCAATCCTTAAAAGTCTAATTGTAACGTCGGGACTCGAATCCCCTACCTACCTCTCTGTACTCGGTAATCTTCATGGTCTGCCGCATCACCAAGATGAGGATGGCCAGGATTGTGGGCAGAAGAACTTCCGCCAGTGTTACCACCGGGGACCTTTTTGTCAACAGCCAATTCTTCCACAGCAACAAACCAAACTGTCGACATCGCGAGGACATTCTTAATTTGGTATTCTGAGGGTTAATTTCAAGATATAATTTAGATTTAATGTCTAATTTATAGCGTTAGATGGAGAATCGATGTAGGTGATAAATAAGCGTCTAACTAAAGGGTGCTGCGAATTAAGTTTAACGACTGGATTATCGTATGATAAAAATGATGTCTCCGACGTACAGCTGCTAATTACTGCGTCTTACTAAAGGGTTCAGCGAGTTGTCGATACAATATACGCAGGAATCGAAGCTGAGTTTGTCGAGTCCGAGTCAATGCACTACCGCTTCGCCAAAGAGCTTTAAAAGTCTTCTATAAACTTTATAAGCTTAGTTATAAAGTTTATATGCCTAGTGTTTAAGTCTGTATAGTTTCTTTGGCTAAATATTTAGATCAATTTTTAATTGCGTATTACTACACTTGATATTTTAATTAGAAATAAAAACGCAAACGAATAGAAATTTAGTAATCCGGCACAGCAGTATAAACAGTGAGAATCGTTAATGTGCATAAATTAGACATAACCTAATATATTTTATTCATTTATTATTAATTAAATTGAATAAATTAAAGTAAAACTTTAATTTATTCAATTTTTTCAATTCAATTCAATTCTGAATTGAAAATTTTTGATTTTTCAATTCAGACCATTATTCAAAGAGTAATATTTGATAGATTATACATAATCTAATAAATTTAATATTTTAATTTATTCATGGACGATTCAAAATCTCATAGACGATTGCTTGAATGACGTCAAGTCTTAAAACGAAAGATTTTTAATTAATTACGAATGACATTTTAGACCCTATCAGTTTTTTGCAGTCTCCGACCCCCACCTCCCATCCTCCCATCATCCTCCCCCTTCCTCTCCCCCAATCCCTCCCTAATCATCTTTCACGACCCCCTATCAGCCTGGTAGATAATCACAAGGGTTATAAAAATAAAAGCGAGCAACAGAGACATCCAGAGAAATATCATAGCTGGTGACGTCACTATCATGGTCGATGACGTCATCGATGTACCGAATGGATGCGTGAATGGATAGATGGCGAAAACGCGATGACTGATCTCGTCCATCTTCTTCATTCCCGTCATTTTCTTATTATCCGCCATGTTGTAAACATCGTCAGTATCGGCCATTTTGTCCAATTTAAGGTCAAATTTTATTTCATCGTCGATATTATTCGCGTTTTCAACGTCCGCCATTTTGTAAATATCCGCCATTTTGTTAAATCCATGTGTAGCTTTACGCCAAAGTTTCGGATTTTTCGAACGGCCATTTTGAGTTGGACTGACGGAATGAAAATGAGAAGAACCTCCGTGTTTGCCAGAGCGATTCGACGAAATTTCACTTTCTTTCATTTCACTCTGACATTTTTTACCAAAAACCAACTTATTACTCGACATCTTTTCCGATTTTCTAAGCTTTCCCAACAGTTTCAAATCTCTTGAAATTTCATCTCGCTCCAAATTTAACCCCGATTCCAAAGGTGGGTCCCTTTGACCCTCTAGAGAGAAAATATTTTCTTGTATATCTTGATTCGATTCCACAGAATATGGATTTAAATATAAATGTGAAGGATCGTGTATTGAGGACGGAAGTTCTGATTGAATAACTGAATAATTGAATGATATTTCTTGGGAATATTCGCTATGAAGGAATTTCTCGTTTTCGCTTGGGATCAAATCCGTGTCCGAGTAGGCTTCGAACGCGTCCAGGGGACTCAAACCTCCGCCTGACACTTCCAAGTATCCCGGTGGTGACGTCAGCTCCATATGGGTGCGGTTTGTGACGTCACTGAAGGGGGAAAAGATTTTCTGGGGGGCGGGGGTTAGACCCTGGAGTTCATTTTATGGCGTTAGTCCAAAAAATGTTACTCTAATTTTGACTGAATAAATAAATGAATATTTAGTATAGTAAGTGAATATACTGAACAATTTGAATGGTTTAGTTATAAGTTACAATGTTGTCGAGGCGTATTCTGGGAATAAATTGAATAAAAGATTAGATAACTTGATTGTTATGATGATTATTTAACTATGTGGTGGTACGGTCTGAAAAGTCAACAAAACAGTAGACTAAAAATGACGGGTGGGTCTTTCGTTTGTAGTCCGGGCTTTGCTCTCCTCAATCTCCTCCTATATGTATATATTTTATATTATTATTAATTTTAATCAGTTTCTTTTAATTAATAGACTACTTGTATTCGCTTCTATATGTCAACTACTTTCCTTAATTTCTATTAAGAATAAATTAATATTATTAATATTATCATATTATTATTATTAATTTTCGTATTAATTATTATCATCCTACTGTTTCTTGTTCCTATCCCTTTTTCTCAACTGATTAACATGCTGTAATTGCACCAAACTCGTACTTGATCATTATTGGCTGAAATCGTATGTTGATCCATGGGGGGGGGGGGGGGGGTTTTAGATAGAAAGGGAGGGGAACTGGGAGAAGGGGGCAGGATGTCGAAGGGCCATCAGATCCTCTAAGAAAATAAGTTCGGAAAAAGTACGAAATAAGGAAAAGTATTTTTGAATAGTAAGCTTATCTAAAAACATATTTAGTTATCAAAAGGATTTCACCTTATCTTTAAAATTGAGAGTCCCCCTGTTAAAATTGTAAGATTCGCCTCATCTTAGTTATTGCTCTTAAATAAGATAAACTGAAACGAACGCAAAATATTATGAATGAAGAGACCTGAACATGTTTCCAGCAAGGCATTGTTGTTAACTAATCCTACCCCTAATATAAAATTAATTGATTTAGCTGTTAAATTTAAACCAGTTAAATTTGTTCAACGAGTTAAAAAAAATTATAGCTTATCCATACTTAATTCTAATTCTAACCCTAATAATAGTTGTCAGCAGAAGTTGAAGCTTTTCGTTGATATTTTATAATATAACATTATGTAATTGATCTCAAGGGGCGGGGATAGTTAGAAAATGAACCTCGATATAGAAATTTTCCTATTGCAGCTTAAACATGAACTGAATGTCAGATAATGCGGATATCTTATCAAAAGATCATAAAATTTGACGAATTTCAGATAAAATTAAGAATCGATCATTAGGTTCATTGTTGTGATAATTTCAAAATAATTTAAATCACGATCCCCTTAAAACGGCCCACCCCCACCCCTGAAAGAGACCTATATGGAGCTATCATAAAGATCATAAAGAGAAAGAAATTTATTTATGTAGTTGTTTTTTTGCTTGGAATTAGGATTAGAATTTGGGTATGGGTGTAGTTAGGGTTAGAGTTAAAGTTAGGGTAAGGGTTGTTAATTGAATCGCAAAACCGATTTGTCGGGTTAATGTATCCAGTTTGGGTTTTTTTTCGGGGGGGGGGGGTACCAACTGAAATGAAATTTCGGACCCTATTCGTCTTACCTGCCTCTTGTTATAGGACAACCACCCCCCTCCCCCACCCCACAGTTTTCTTCGATCTAGTAATTGCTAATTTTGTTATAAATATTAAGTGGTAACTCGATACGTAGTAACATTGATCACAAGATGATGATCTATCATCATTATTTGTCAAGTACAAGTCATTAGCAGAATAATATAAACTTAAAAGATTTTTTTTCTTTTTTTTCCATTAAATATCCATTTAATTAAATATATTTAATTACAGTCATTATTTCTGTGTTGATCTAATTCTAAGCTTTAGAATTACAATTTAGAATTATAATTTCAATTATGTATACTGTAATACATGTAGTAGGTTTACGAGGGGCAGTGGGTTGAATGAGAATACACACGGGGATAGGGTGGGGGTGGGGGGGGGAGGGGTAAAACATTATAATTATTAATTGTTTGTTTTTAATCTTAGTAATTTGTAACAAAAAAATTAAATACGCGTTATTTAAAACTGTTAAAGGCAAATATATTTGCTACGATATTATTTACATATATTAACAACACATCTTTTAAAATAAGCCGCCCGTAATAAAAAATTCATTACACAACATTTAGTCAACATTAAAAATAATAATATTAACAGAAGGTTCATGTGGCGACATCGCGCGAATAAAACGAAACATAACAAGATATAAAATAACACCTCTAGCGATTGTTTATATGGCAAATGCAGAACGAAAATAAAATTACAGTTAGATATGTCTATTCGACAATAAATAAACTTTCCCGCGCTGATAACAACACAATTATTGTGCTACAAATCTATTGTCAATTAAACGCGATTAAAGTTAAAAAGCGCCGCGTAGCGAATAAATCGAACACAAATAATAATATATATAATAGCGGCGACACCTAGCGAATGAATTTGCAGTAAATAGTAAATTCTTTATTTTGCAATCAGCGCCACACGGCGAATACGATGAAAGATATTTAATTATATTCAGACATCTGGCGAATTGTTAAATAATAAAACTTCAAAACTAGCGAATGTAACAAACACTAGAGTCAATTATATTCAAACAGTGACGCCGCGGAACGAAAGAAAATAAACGAATCAATATAAACAAGAGCCTTTTGTAAGGTCTCGTTTTTAACCATCAAGCCTATTAAAAAAAGAATTTATTCAAATCGTTAAATATATCCAACTCAAACCAAAACTACAACCCTATTTTTAAATCTAACCCTAAACTCAACAGCTTAACAGTTGTTTAAGCGTATAATACAACTTTCAGCATTGATCTAGATTGACAGGGTCACAAGGCGAGGGTTACTGGCCTAAAGGGGTGTGGCTGGTTAAAACAAGAGACCTCGCTGCAAAAGCTTCTATCATACACTTCAAAAAACGCCTGGCGAACTCGAGACATACTAATATTATTAGTGTAACAGTGGCGCCGCCGCGCGAATAAAATGAAACGAAACAATGACTAGTTAGATTCAAGTGAACTCTAGCGACATCTGTTGACTTCTACGCTTTTAGTACAAGTCTTACACTTAACGTAGCAGCACCAAATATATTTACAATCGCATCTAAACTGTACTTCTACTGTCTCGCTAGTGAAACCCCGCCCACAGCACATTGATCGACAGCCAGCCGATGTAGTCGTATTCTTTTGACATTCCCTGGTTAAAAATAAATGGAAATTTTTTTAATTTCACTCGATAGATGGCGATAAGAGATTGTAATAAAAATGGAGTAAATTTTAAAATGAATTAATGTTATATAAAATATAAATATATTATATTCAATATAAAATAACGTAAGCTATAGTAAATGATACGAAAAAGTATAAATTTAATCGCACGATGGCGATAGCAAATGATGAAATTAAGAATTATGTTATTTAAAAATACTCATAATTTCAGCCAAATTTCTTGAAAATAAATATTCCCTACCTCCCCCTTGTCCCGACCGATCCTAAATCTGCTTCCGGTAGACAATAGTCCGGGGATTTATTATAAAAAATCAACTCATCCTCCCCGTACCCCTCCTTCCCCCTCAACACGGGGACCAGCTTCTTCTGTCCCCCTCTCTTCTCACCCCCCTCCGCCGTGCCCCCCTTGGGCCGCCCGCGGGTCCGACGGGCGACCACCTCGACGGCGTATGAGTAGGAGTCGAGGATGTTGGCCCCTACCGTCCTCATGTCGGCGAGTGACTTCCAGCAGGTCTTGGTGGTGCAGGACCCGCTGACACCGTGACACTTGCAGGCAGTCGTCAGACTTTCTGACATCACCTACAGAAGTCACGAATATGACACTTAATGACAACGTAATGATGTCATAATGTCAGGTGTGTATCAGGGGGTATATTGCCCCCAGTCCCTAACTTTTTGGAAGTATTGTTTTCAATTAATAACAAAAAATTCTAAGTATTTTACACCCCCCCTCCCCTACCACAAGAAAAAGGAAGTTGTAACAGTTTTGTCCCAACTTGGACTTATTAGTGAAATTTTGCACTTCATTAGCCTAACTTAGCCTAATTTATTATCATAATTATGCATCTCATTATCATAAATGACTCACCTTTCTGCCCACTAAATCATTATGCATATTCATGAGCGCCTGTTTAGACCCGCCTGACTTATTATAGCGAGCCTCTGTGAACGACTGAGCGAAAGAAAGAGCGAAAGTGACGTCATCGCCGCAGCCCCCCCACCGAAAGTCCCCCGTGGGGGGCTCTGTGGGCGTGTCCGAGCAGGCGCACTTGAGGGCGGTGCCTGAGCTGCAGAACTTAGCGACGGCCTGGGTGAGTGACGCTGACGTCAGAGCGTGCACCACGGCCTGCTCTCTGCTACCTGCAGAAAGTTTACAAAATGAAATTAAAATTTGAAAACTTTAATCAAGAAATGCATTTTGTCAAAAATCTTATTCGATCAAAATGACTTTAAAATATTTATGGTTAGGTTAAGAGTTTAGGGGTTATGGTTATGTTAGGGTTTAGAGTTAGGTTAAGGGTTTAAGTTTAATGGCTAGGTTAAGACTTTTTATTGTTTATTGTTTATGCTAATGTTAAGGGTTTATAATTAGATTAAAAGTTTAAGATTAATGGTTTTAGGTTTAGAATTAGGTCAAGAACTAGGGTAAGCAGGTTAACAACTAACCTCCTTTGAGATCGGGCATGAACTTAGGAGCGAGCAGAACTGACGAACAGTTCCATCTGCTGTCTATGAAGAGCTCCTGACAGACCTGGGCCGCCTGGCGGGAGGCATGGACCACAGAGGGCATCAGTTCGAGGCGCCGCGAACAAATGCGACGCTGAGACTTCGCTATACCCTCGGTGTTGCAGTGCAGGGTTCGATTCCACGACTGGTCGCGTTTTTTAGCCACAGCGCTATATGATAAAAAGCAATAATACAATAATATGCGATTAGGTTTTAGATCCTTTAGGATTAGCGTTTGAAATCGGTATGTACAGATGAGGACTCGATGTTTCATTTATTTTTGTACCAAACTCGTAAAAAAGCAATAATAATTATAATAACAATAATAACTGTAATCAAATTTACAAAATATAAAATTCTTTCACCAGGATTTATAACAATATTATTATTTCAAAAATATAACTGAAATCTGCCGCCAAAAACAAGTGTGTTATTTTTATTCTTGAATTACACTGTTAGGTACGTAACTAGATGACGATTATATATAAAATGTAAAAATTATATCAATAATTTAGCAGCATAATGAATTTTCATCAACGTATGTCCTAAGTAATACATAAGGCGCCTGCAGCAAAGTCAAATGATGATGATAATAAAAAATTATTTTAAGTTAAAAGTATACATTTATTGAAATATTTTTATACACTTAATATTATTCGCATACCCTCGCACCATTCCCCCCCCCCTGAAATATTTTCATTTTAAAGCCATTTAACGTTTCGTGTCTTTGAGCTTTTCCACATTCTTGTATATTATATTGTATGCGTTGTTTATTTGCATTCATAAAATATAATATTCATGATTAATTATAAATAATAAATGCAATTTATTTTATTGTATAAATGGGAATACAAGGATATCTATACATACTACATAAATGCAAACCATTGAAGCATATATGCATGTATTATACCATCCATGTATACCATATACATGCATGTATTATACCATCCGTGTATACCATATACATGCATGTATTATACAATCAATGTATACCATATACATTCATGTATCATACTATCCATGTATACCATATACATGCATGTATTACACTCTCTCTCTCTCTCTCTCTCTCTCTCTCTCTCTCTCTCTCTCACTGTATATCACATACACGCATATTTTATAGATTTTCTGTATATTATATCATGAATACTTTCTCTGTATTTCATATACATGCATGTATTATACTTTATTTGTATACCATCTACATGCATGTATTATACCATCTATATATATCATATACATGCATGTATCATGCCATATCTGTATACCATTACAGACAGATTTAACCAGTAACCGGTCATCTGGTCATTCATTGAATCACTGGCCACATAAAATGTCGTTAAAACACCATAAAATTTCATCCCCGGGGCGTGTGGGGGGCCAGGCCCTATGGGTTAGTTTAAGTTCAGATCTCTTGTACACAACAACAACAACATCTACCCCCCCCCCACCTCCAGCCCAGGCCAAAGTTCACCCCCCCCCCTAGAAAATGTGTACCTTGGCCAGCAGTTGAGATTTATTACTTTTGTTGGTAATTAGTAAAGGGTTAGGAACAGCTTATGAAGACGTGAGAAGTTAAACGTTGAAAATATTTCCTGATGAGAAAAGAAATCTAGACTCAAATAAAATGTGACAAGGGGGGTGCAATATCATACTTACCTAGAATCTAGCTAAATATTCTGTCATTTATTCTCAATGTAATCACTTTAATTTGAAAATAAAATTAAAGTTCAACGTCTGGATTAACGTACTGTAATATATGGATGTTGTATCAGACGTTTACATGCACATTAAGCGTCTTAATAAAGGATGGAACAAGATTCAGTGAGCTTTCGATGGAATCAAACCAGGAGTCTGTTTCGAATCCGGCTTTTATCACTTTTCCACGACATTTGTCTGATATTTTAATTCGTAAATAAAATCTAAAACATCTCTTTTAATTGTTTTTTGTTGTGATTTAACCTTAATTTTAAAACAATTCGTAAATATAAATTCAAAATAATTATTTGTCAAGATGCGTGTGAATGCATCGCTTTATTAAATATAAACAATATCTACACTGATCTTTTAATTCGATAAATTAATAAATCAGTTCATTGTTGACCTGATATTATAAGCATTTTACGGTCAATTGAAAGTTGACAGTTTGATCGATTGATTTCAATATTTGAGAGAGTGAAAACAAATTCTTTTATTTGTCGAATAGCATCTGATTTGAAGATGATTAAAAGTCTAGATATCAAAAGGTTTCTTCAAAGAAGTACTTTATCGCTAACAGAAAACAGAGATGCGAGTACTTGAGTATTTAACGTACTTGGACGTTAACGTTATTAACTGGTACGATTTATAAATGGGGAAGAATTTTGAATATTTCCATAACTTGTGGGAACCTATAATCTCTATTTAACGCGTAGAGGAAACGAGTTTGTAAATCATACCGCGACGTCACGTAGTAAGTTCAGATAGCGGTGGCTCACATGGGAGGATGTCTAATAATCAACCGGAGGATGGTAGGTTCAAATCCAGTTAAGGTTAAAACTTATATACATTTTTGTACAATTAATAAGACATTTAGAAATAAATAAATGTCTCAAGAGACCTTTTAACCAAGTGTTCTATCGAAATATGGCATTTTAAAAAGGGTTGGGAGGGGGGGGTTAATCTGGAAAAATAAGTCTTATCTACTTTTCGCTTTATAACAAATAAAGGGAGGGGGGGGTGCGACAAATGTAAATAGAGGGGTTGGCTTAAATATTATCTTTTTATTTATGAGGTCTTTCAGTCTCAGATTTAAATTTGTTTAATTAGTATTTCAAAACGAAAGAAAACATTTGACATCGACGGGGAGATCCGTTCAATAAAATGAACGGGAGACCCTCAAATGAAATAAGGGGGGGGGAGGTCACTTCTTGTAATATTCATTCATCCCTACATTTATCATACTGTGGCTTAAACGTGATGTAGATACTGGATGTACAAAGGTGATGTAGATTGTGGATGTAACACGGAAAATCACTTATCACTCACACGGTCAGTGATGATAAGAAGTGATTGAGTCTCAATAAAAGAATTCCTTCTCAATGAAGTGATAGTTTAATAGATTGAATCAGAGAGTGATTTATGCAATCAGTCGAAACTGGGGAGAATTATTTAGATAGTAATACGGGGGGGAGGGGGAAGAGGGGGGTGAAGACAACGAAAGAAACCTACTCTGTATGTTTTAGAAATTGATTGATTACAATTAGAGGACTTTTTGCAATCATTCGATCAGTGAAGATTTCTATATTATTACTGCATTAGATTACTGAAAATTGTTATAACTTTGGATTATCGACTTGTAGAAGTAAACGAGGATAAGCCTAAGCGTTTTATTAGATTATTAGAAACTATTGTTAAACAGAAGTAATCTAGCTCGAACTAGATTTGTACAAAGTTAGAGTGCTTTAAGTAGATTGTTAAATGCAAGCAAGGTCATACTAGGAGTATATATTTAACTAGTTAAATTATAAAGAGGCCTTTTTTTAAAAAGAGTTTAATATAAGTTGTAACCTTTGCGCCTACTGAAGGCCTAGTTTAATAAACGGGTAATTTATAAGTTTTTATAAAATTTATCATCATCACGAAGTCAGGATTTAGTCAAGGTTTTCTGGAGAATTGGACTTAGACCGGGTTCGAATCTCGGAAAAATCATTATTTCTCTAAGTAGTTGCACTACTAAGAGAAATAAGGCGCTTAAATTGACAGCTACGTCTGAGACATCTTTACATAATACTATAATCCAGACCTTAACCTTATCATCATCATTTCGATTATAAATTCGTATCTTCATTTTCAAAATTCATCATTGAGATTATTTTTACTATGGCGTTTGCATATATTCCTGCTTTAATTTGAATTTATAATGTTAACTATTGTAAATATGATCTTGTTCTGCGTTTAATGCGAGCGAATATTTAAGAATATAAGCCTATCATCAGACTCATGTTTTACTGATTTTAGACTTCTCTACAAATTTGACAAATATATTGTATTATGGACTATAAACAGAAAATCTGATAAATTCTATTTATGCAAATAACATCACAGTATTTAGTTTAACTTAATCCAATTTTAATGGAAGTTGCAAAGCGGGTAATTCTATAAAATTTTCAATTTTCTATTATCGATTGCTAATTAAGTAATATGTTAATTTAAAACAATTTAGTTATAATATATAAAATAAAAACAGTTGAATGTTTTGTATTTAGATTGTATTGTATCCTCCATAGAATGTCAATAAACTGCTCTTCAATATGACGATCAAATACTGTCAATTAACTCAAGTAGCAAAACAATCAATTTTAAAGCAAACATTACACGAAGGATATTCCAATTATAACATCGAGGAAATTCCCATATGAATGGCGTCAAACAAGCGCGTCAAATTATTTCCTAATCTCACGTCACTAGCTAGATCAACAACTGAAAACGATTACGTCAAAGCGAACGAAATGACGTCACAGATCGCGACAAAAGACACGTCACAAGTAATCGATATGACGTTGCAAAATCAACCGCTTCAAAATCACGTCATGCCAACGCTTGATGATGAGCAAGGAAGGATCAGTGGCGAATTTGCCAAAGACAGGATGCCTTCTTCGTATGAAAATATTGGCAAGAAAAGGGTTGTTGGATTGAGATCTTGTAATCCTGGCAAAAAATTACATTCTACAGTACAAACGCGAGAAAATGTAACGGGAGCTTTTTCCCAAATGGAAACAGAATTTGGATCATTTACAGGAACATTAAATGGGTCATCAATTGAACAGTATAATGATTCCCTTATTGATTGGACAATGCAGGCAACAGTATCAGGTTCCCTAACCGATTCCTTATGTCCTAATATTGCAGAAAATGTATCAGATACTAAAACTGCATTTTCAAACGTTTGTGGTTTAAGATCAAGCCCTTCTCGCGGATTAAAAACCAAATCTTCACTTGATCCAGTAATTGAACCTCAAAAGGATGCCACAGAAGTTTTCGATAAATTTCCAGACGTTTCTGTTTCGAAACATTCCAAAAGGAAGGAATCGTTTAATTCTTTGTTAAATTATCCTACTGTGCTGCCAATATCCGGATCCATAACCGGATCGTTGTCTATTTTAAGTTCCGCATCAACCAGAGATTTTGCGTTACCGCAAGCACAGTCTTTACGTATTGTCGGATCTCTTACCGGAATTCTAACCTATCGAACTGTACCAACTGCTATAACTTCACTCAATAATCCCATAGCCTTCCCTTCAATCAATTCACGTTTAAAATTAGAGATTCCCGGCTCTTTCTCACAGGAATTACCAAGTGAAAACCAACCTTGTTTACATCTGGGATTATATTCCAACGCGGATGAATGCGACCTTCGCGCTTTAACGTTGACGGCGCGGCGGTTACGCGACTGCTGCTACTACTACGGCGCGATGACGGCCGAAGAGGCCGAGTACCTTTTGTGTTCGTGCGCCGCCGGGACCTATTTGTTGCGGGATAGCTCCGATAAAAAACATCTTTTATCACTTAGCGTTAAAACGGCTAGGGGGACAATTTCTATTAGGGTGTTATACGAGAATGGGACGTTTAGGTTAAACTGCGCGCTTACCCATCTACATATGTCTCCTCCGTCTGATTGCGTTATTGGACTAATAGAATATCAGTCGGTGGCTCATGCTTTAGGTATTTTCTGTTATTGGTGAAATTTGTAGGCTTAACAAATTAATATATGAACTTTTATCCACTGAAAAAACAGCAGTATTTAAATTATATAATATATAAAACACGCACATAAATCAGTGGGTAAATATCAAAAGTATGGCCAACAAATAAACACAACATCAGGATTAACTGAGCAGAAATCACAACACAAGAAATGCATGTAAAATTACACATAAACATGAAATAAATCTCTCTCTGTATATGTATATATACATACACACATACACATATACATATATACTATGTATACTCTGTGTGTATATTACTGGCCAATAATTTTCAAAATTTTTGCTTCACTGTATTACATGTCAATGTAATACAGTAAATTTTAATATTTAAAAAGTTGTGTTATTGCTGAAATTTACCGGTTAAATGTTTCACAAGTGAAATTTCCAATGAAAGATTACGAGATTTTATGTACAGTCATTTTTATGTACAGTCATAAAATGACAGCCAGTGATTAAATTGATATGAAATTATAACTGAAAACTGAAGTCACTGATAAGAGATCACTTTTTAAAATGTAATCCTTTATAAGTAGGAACATTTTGCGGTTGAAATATCGAATCGAAATCTAGACCTGTAGTAATATAATACTAATTTTCTATATTTTTGTGCCTGTAGTAAATAATCTGTGTGTTTAACACTTTGTGTCAAGGTTTTTATCAGTTTTGTACATTGGCCGTTATGAATAAGCTTAATAATTTAAAAAAATGTTTTTTTAATTACCCAATATTTAAGTTAAGTCAATAAGACGTGCTTTTGATCAAAATTGCAGCACAATTCTTAAACGAATGAAATTTCGCAATGCATTAACTGTCTTCAACTGCTTTTTTCACTATCAATAAAAGTTTGAAATAATTGCAGGAAAAATGTATGTTCAACATAATCGCAAATTCGAAATCACAAAAATTAATTTAATTCTATTTTATTTCAGACGAACCGTGTACAAACAATAACGATTTAGAAAATAAAGAAGAAGAAAAAGTGAGAAAAAGGTCGACTACCAGTGGCGCTTTCACTAGACCAGTTCTTGTGCGACCTCTGCTGAAGATGCCATGTCAACTCAAGCACCTGGCTAGGTTAACTATAAATAGATCTCTAGAGAAACGTGACGTCACTAGGCTGTGTATTGTGCCTAGTTTAAGGCGCTATTTAACGGATTATCCTTATTTTGTGTAACTTTGTTTATTTTATGTAGGAAATTAAATTAAAGATTCCATCCTTGGCGTTTGAGACTTGGCTTGTAATTGGGCTTTTACTTTACAAAAAAATTAATTAAATTCTGTTATGCACTAGTAGTATAATCATTATAGTAGTATAATATCAAGGAAAAGTATTCTATGCTTTTATATTATCGTAAAAATAATGAATACAAATTTTCTAAAATTCAAAATATATTCACAATATTATATTATAAAATAAAATTCGTCTTGCAAAATGCTATAGTGTAAACTTTAAAGCATAGAGAGTAGAGATTAATAAATTATTTACAGCCATGCTTTTTAATTTGAAATAGCAAATTATGGATCGCAAATAAATCGTTGTGCATTAAATATTATAATAAGTAAAATACTCATTTCATTTATTGAATCAACAAGACTTGAATGCAAGCAAAATATCAAATTAAAAGTTGAAACATTTTGCGTTTAATTTGGAAAATATACAAATGTTCTTACCTCAGCTAAAATACAAAATTTATTATTATATTATTGCTAAAACATCTTATTAAAGAAACGATACGTTACTTTATTATAATTTTTGTACAAATAAATATTTGTCAAATATCTTGACAAATGGAAAGCGAATTAAAACATGAAGGGATAGGGTATTGTTACTATTAAAAATAAGATCATTTAATTATAATTGTTTACTGTTGTTTGGGTTAATTTTCTATAAATATTTGTTCATTATGTGACTTGTACAGTTTATTACAACTACTGGATTTAATATATTTAGATTGTTTCTTATTCACTGCTAATAATAGCAATTGGTTTTCGATTCGCGTTATAGAAATATTTCTGGATAATACTGAATCTCAGTATAATCAGTGATGAGAAAGAGAATTGAAAAGAAATTGATCATGGTTGATATTATTGATGAAAAGTCTTCACGTTGCAGAATTGTTGAGTAATGATGATGCTATGCGTGTTGCACGATTCCATACTTGTCAATCATACATTGCTACGATGTTACAGTAGTGATCAGCTTAAATTAGTATTATCGATAAATATCATAAACTCTAACCTTATATCTAACCCTGTATATTTTAACCGAGAAGAAAGTCTTATTTTATTGTATGAATTGTCTATTTAAAAATGAATGTTCAATTTAAACATTTTAATTATTAAATGTTTGAACGTTTGTCAACATTTTTATTTGACAAACGTTCTTGTTAAAACTATTAACTTTCTGTATATTTAGATTAATTAATTTTTATTTAAACATTGCACGCTGTTTAATTTTGAAATTTCAAAAATAAAGCAACAGTCAAAGATAACGAAACGCAAGAAGCTTTAATTGACACACAAAAAACTGTAAAAATAAAATTTTATTTAAACCAAACATAGCACGAAAGCTAACAACTTTAGGTTTTCTAGTTTCTTCCTCATTTCAAAAATCAGAATCCGCCACTATTATAGGTGAGCCATTTTTTTTATCTTCGAATAGCATGAACAGAATCCAAATTGAATATTGTTACTGTTAACTGTCAGAAAAAGTGTAGTTTCTTAAAATAAGAAACAAGAACTTTTCTAGTATATAGAAACAAATATATATTCTTGTTATAGGAATCAAATTTGCGAATCAATAAATTATTAAAATTTAGTGTTAGTTGTAAACGGGTTAGTATATTCATACAAACGATTTTATATGTCAACGATAATTAAAGCAATGGCCGGAGAATACACAATATGTCATACGTTAGTAGTGTATTCTAATATTAATAATAATAATTGTTAATAATAACTGCGTTTTCAATTTTTTATATTTATATAAAATAATATTATATAAGTGTAAGCTAATAGAAATATTTTTCCGCCAGTGGTAAAATTTATTTGCGACCGAATTATAAACTATCTACATTTATACAGCCTGTAGTGTACTATATAACAAGCGTTTAATGTAATTAATGTTTATATTTTTCAATAATATTAAATTGAATAAATTTTAAACTCGGTTGCAACATGGATGTGAATATGCTAAAAGATCATCTGGAAGATGAACGACGAACTGTTTTGCAGCTGCAGAAAAAGAACAAAGAATTACAGGCAAGTTATAAATAAGATCAATGATCGATGGCTTTTTTTCTCAACTTTTTATTCTTATCATTACTTTATCAGATACTGTTGCGTGACTTCGATTTTTTTGAACTCGATTGATGAATGTAAAGACTTATGATTCACGCAGTTTTAATTCACATACAAAAGTGTAGCGGTATAAATTTAAAATAAACAGTACATAGCGTATATAATTGAAAATTATAATAATTCGCTACAAGTTAAAATGCTATTTGTTAATGAACATTATAAATTTCGAATCAACTTTTTCGTTTTGACAATAAAATATATGTTAAAAAATTCAAAATAATGGCATAATATGGATTTAAATCGATAATAGACAGATTGTTAGAATATTTATTTAATTAGGGTTAATTCGGTTAATCTCAATGTTTAAATTGAATTTCTTTGATTTATTTTAATGTTTTGTTTATAAAGGGGCTGATCGAGGAAAGAGAGGAACAGGCAGAGAATGAAAGAGCCGCTAGAGTCCGGGTAAGAATTCAGACTTAATAATATTAAAGACTTCAGACTTAATAATATCTTGCTTTTAAAATGATTTTCAAAAATCATTTGAAAATCATTCGAACAAAGATGATTTTCAAATGAAAATCATATCTATATGAATAAAAAAGGTCAATATTTAATGTCAAATCAGAAATATGATTTCTAGCTAATGAAATATTTCATTATTTAGCACTTGAATTTAACAATTAAAATTACAAGAGAGAGGGCGGAATGTTGGGGGGGGGATGTTGAGTTTCAATATAGCTGTACAATATATACAGTAGATCGAAATTGCGGATATATGATCGAAATTTATATCATATTGTGTATCAGTTCATATTTCAATTGATTATTTCATTACATAAACGGTTTATTTCTTTAGTTTTTCGGTATATCACATTCATTAACGTCGATTTTAAGTTATCCAATATGATTTATCAAAGAACTATCGTCATATAATTTACTTAATGTTCACGGATTAGCTTTAAATTCAAATCCTCGAAAGCTACATTGCAGATTGCATTGTCTAAACATTCTAAGATGTTTAGACATTGTTTGAGCAGTAGACGATTGTTTTCATACCAAAGCCTGGGTGCAAACTTGCCAATGTATCGTTAGAATATTATTGTTTTGCATCGATGCATCGCTGATAGCCGCGGGAAGAAAACATTTAGCAGTTTCTGTAACTGTTACTGTAGTCTATCCTATAGTATTCTTTTCAAGGCGATCTTTCCATCTCATTTCATTACAATGAATCAATGATTTTTTTTCTCTTTGTATCAAAAACAAGTTCTGAGAGTTTGAACATTTTTTCGGTACAATTTGCTTGGAATATAGAAAACTCGATGCTCAGAAATTTATACAAACTTTTAATTCACCAAATAAATGGTAGCAGAAAAATACAACAAGTAAAGAAAATAAGTAAATAAATAAAAGATTAGTTAAAAGATCTAGTTTATATGGAGTATTTGGGAAGATAGTCAGTTTAAGATAACAGACAAAGCGTAATTATTTTTAACGTAACTTTTAGAGATAGAGTTGTTTTTTAATAAATTCAATTTAAGGCTATCTTGGTAGGGGTCCCTATGCTCATACATATGTAATATCATGGAGGCGGTTTAGTAATTTTTAATAAAAAAATTGTTGAAATTAAATACTAATCGCAAAATATACCATCTATTTAGAGAATTTATGTAATTGTTTAATAACCGTGATAGCGAAATATGTTAATGGGCATAAATCTAGTTTGAATATCATCAATTTCGATTCAATTATTTTTCGTTCAAATATAAATCCCCTTGCAATTGAGGCATATACAAAATGAAAATAAATTTATATTACTAAAAATGAATCGGATAATCCATCGCTTCTATTAATATTATTTGAAAACTCAAATCATTCATCAATTAAAGCGCCCTTGAAACCGCAACGCCGCAACGCCGCAAGCGTGTTTGTAAATAGTTTAAAGACTTACGGACAAGCATAGGGATTCGAATCTTGTTTCGCTTGCGGGTCGCGGGACATCAATAAACTATCAGTATTGTTTCTTCTCTGCAGTTTAAATGTGCTATAAAATCATTAAAACATCGGTTAATCGATGTGTTAATGGTGCGAACGACGTTAGCACTTTAAAAAAATCTGTTTAATTTTATATCTTTTCGCTGGAAAATATTCGTTGCTAGAAAGTAAGCTTAGATAAAATTGCTGAAATTGAATAAAACTGTAACATAGCAATATAGTAAATATTACATTTCTTTCATATATAATTGAAAGTCGACAATCGTAACATTAATATGAAGCACTATTATCGTACATTATACTATGATATAATAAGCTGTAAACTGACGATCACTGACCATCACCGACTATTCATCTTTATTTTTATTACAATAAAATTTCCATCACGTATGATTTTTCTTTTATTGATTTCTATTTTTTAATTTCTAATTGATGCAATATTTATGTAAAAGGTTGAGAAGCAGCGCGTGGAATTACAAAATGAGTTGGATGAGCTGAGCGATCGCCTGGAGGAAATGGAATCTGCCGCGCATGCGCAAGTATGACGTCATTATCTAGTCATCATAATCATTATCAATATAATGATGATGACTAGATAAAGAATTATCATCATGATTATGATGATATTTTATATTATGTGATGTTCAGATTTACTGCATGATTATATAATATTTAACAATAATGGACTTTTAAAAGAAAACATTAACTAATATTGTTAACATTAATTGACAAACTAAGTAAGGATATAAGATTATATAAGCAGTTATTTGAATAACTATTGTCTCTATAGCGTATTATGCTTGGAGTGAATATATTTTAACATTTTGAGCTGATATGTTTTTAAACTATAAGATTTTGAATTTTACTCTGCTCTGATACATTTATGGAAAGCCTGTTTTATAAATAAAATTTTGAAAACCTTTATAATCTGTTTTTATGTATAAAATTGTTATATGTAAAATTTTACTGAACATTTTTTGCAAATTTAAACAAAATTGCATTCACTCCATCTTTTACTCCATTTTTCGCTTTATAATTTGAACTCTATCATTTTAATAAATTCATGTATATATGTGCACAATATACAGACAGAGGCGAATGAGAAACGTGAGATGGAGTTACGTAAACTTAGACGTGATTTCGAAGAAACGCAAGTGCACTCCGACGCGCAGCTGAACACGCAACGCAAAACGCAACAAGACGCGATGAATGAACTTTCAGAACAAAACGACCATTTGTGTAAAATTAAGGCTAAGTGAGAGAAAAAATCACTTTCTCTTTCAACTTTTAAAATCCTCTTGTTATAATAACACACACGAAAATTGCATGAGAATACAAAACAGTTAGGGACACTCTGAAACTATAGTTTAAAACAAGTGTTGTAAATAAAAATTTGGTTGAAATCCCCTTTAGAATAATATTTATAAGGGCCTCTGATTACTTGACTTCTTTGTTCATTTTCTTGTAATATTTAAAAAGAGAATATATAATTTTATTAACACATTTAAACAGCGGAAGCAAAAATCAAGCAGTAACATATTGCATCGATTGACGGCGATTGAAAGTAAATAATGAAACAGAAAAGTTAAGAGAAGTTTTATTTAAATTGAAACCTTGCCCATACCCCTACCAAACGCTAATTCTACTTTTAACCTAATTTATACCTGAAAATTATCTACTTTGCAATTTGTTAATATTTAATAAGTATATTATAGTGTTTGGAGAATTATTAAAATCATTTTAAACGTTGATTGTTTTAGATTAGAGAAGGAAAGAGCTTCACTTTTGGACGATGTCGAAGACATGCAAACGAAAATGGAATCAGCAACTAGAGCCAAGGTTAATTTTATTAATTTGGAGAAATGTTATGATGGTAAAAAAATGTAGCAAATGGCCTAGCTAAAGATTCACTGTGTCTGTATAATTGATAACATTTACTTATTTACGGTTATTATCTTTGACTTATGCAAAAAAATCGATACAGTCCTGCATTCGTTTTCTTGCATAATTATAATTTTGGACCGAATACACCTTTTGTTTTTTCGTCTTTATTTTCAATTCATATATCTGCTTTATTTTTCTTCTGTTAATTTTTGGTTTAATTACCTTGATATTGAGATTCATTCAGAAATATAAATCTTTTACGTAATATTATATAACGTATGTAAGCCTACTATGTATTTTTTCATTTTTAAAACTCAGAATATCGCTGAGAAGCGCTGCAAACAGACTGAAGGTCAAATGTTGGAATGGCAAGCCAAGAGCGAACTGCTAGAGAGGGAAGTGACGTCACTAAGAACAAGAACAAGTCATTTAATGACGTCATCTGATGATCAGAATATTAAGCTGGTAGACGCAGAAAGACAGGTTGGGAATGTATAGAGTTAATAATCGCTTTGTTAACTTTAATAGTTAAATTATGGTTAAATTTAAAGAGTTAAAATATTAAATTTAAGTTTAATTATGTTGGATAATTATAACCACACTGGTAAAAAGAAAAATAATAAATATTTACAGGGTGTAATATATTAAGGGGTTTCTCGTCTCTTTGATATTATATTAAACTTGGCTTTTAGACTAAGTGTTAATTGTGAATTAAACTAACTATATAATTGTTAATTAATTAATATGAAGTTAACTAGACTGAGTAATTAATAAATTACTTACTTAATGTGAAATTAACTGTTTGACTGAACTAATTTTTAAGCTAAAGTAATTACTAAGTAATGATTAAGTAATTCTATGATTTCTCTTTATTCTCGTTTAATTACATTAATCTTAAATTTAGATTTGAATAATTATTCATTTATTACAATTTATTAAATAAAACTCTGCTTACATTAAATTCTCAGCTTTCGCAACTGAGCAAACACAAGCTCGCTCTTACACAAGAACTCGAGGATACCAAATCCTCCTTAAACGACTCCATCATCTCTCGCAACAAGCTCCAATCTGAGCTCCACGATCTTCGCAACGACCTCACCAAATCCAAACTCCAATTGGAGGAGGATACGGACATCCGAATGGATCTGGAACAGCAGCTGAGTCGGACGAAATTGGAGCTCGTCGGGGCTTTGGACAGAGTGGAGGTGTTGTCAGGCGGAGTGAGTCCGGGGGAGGTTGAGGAGATGAAAGCTCGAATGGGAGCTAAAATAGAGGAGCTGGGTTCGCAGTTGGAATTGAGTCAGAAAAAAGCGAACGGAGCGGAGAAGGCGAGAAATAGATTAAAGAGTGACTTGGAGGAAGCTGTAGCTGAGATGGAAAAGGTATTTCAGTGTTTTATTTTTGTTTATATTATGTCAGATGTTTTACATTTTAGCACTAGTTAATAATATTGAACTTAATTGGATGTTTTTTAGATTGAGTTAGGTTTGTTCCTGGTAGGCTCTTCCCCACCAGAAATGTTCAATAAAAATTTAGATTATTTATATAATATATTACATGTTGTTGTAATATTATCTAATAATAATGTTGTAATAATATGTAATATAATATACTAGATGTAATATATATGTAATATAATATATCATACTATGCTGTGTTAATAGTCTATTGTCTAAGACATAATATTTATATAAGTTTATATATATGATATTGATATGTTGAGCTGTCGCCCGCAAATAAAATTTATTACTCTTCTTTTAAATTAACTTCAGAAATTGAATAAAAAACAGTAAAAAACAATTAAAATCAATAAAATGTAATAATCTTAAAGGCGCAATCGCTGTTGGTCCAAGCTGAGAAACGCCAAGCAGTGTTAGAGAGAGGCCTAGATGAAAAAGACGCGAGAATTGAATGTCTTAAGTCTGAGGTTCGAGCCTTAGAAGAAGATGGGCGGACTCAAGGGGCGGAGATTAATAAATTAAAGGCGGAGCTAGAGGAGACGCAGGGCGGGACGGACAGTGTACGCAAAGGGGTAAAGAAACTGTCAGGTAGGCGGACATTTAAGCATATACAATTGAAAGTTATAAATGCATAAATTTATAAAATACACAAATTTGAATAGAATTAAACCGATCAAACTGGAATTTCTTTTTTTTCTACCACAATAATTAGAATCTAATTGCAAATATTTAATTAATTAATTGTAATTATAATTACAATCTGATTAGACGAAATGAGAGATCTGAATGACCAGCTACTTGAAAAAGATCGACTAGTTAGAGATCTTCGCGCGCTCGTGCAGAAACTAGAATCGGAAAAGTTTGATCTTCAAGTAGCCCTGGAGGACGCTGAATCCTCGATGGAGGAGGGTGACAGGAGGCTGGCCGCGCTGAAGGAGGAGCAAGTCCAGGCGAGGCTGGAGATAGATCGCATCCTGGGCGAGAAGGAGGCTGATTTTGAAACCGCTCGGTAAAGTATTTTGAATTACTTATTCAACCAATGGTTAAGTTACTTAGGTTATGGTTAATTTGAACGTCCGGATTAGCGTATTATACCAACAATATTTAAGACGTAGCTGTCAATTTATCGTCTTACTAAAGGGTGCAGCTAGTTAGAGAAAATAGTGAGCTATCCGGGATTCAAACTTGGATCTATCGATTTAAAATTCAGCACTTTGAATATTTCTCTAACGGGCCTTGACAGACTTTTAATCATTTAGTCAATCAATGGTTGTAAATTACTTATAAGTTTTTAGAATCGATTTGAGGGGATGCAACGTTGGTTTTTTACTGTTGCGTCTAATTTTGTGCATGTTATATGTTTAGAAAAGTTCTTGTGTTTTAAGAACATTTGGTCATTGAAGTTTAACAATTAATATTCTTTCTGTTTTTAATTTCTAATAAGGAAAACTAGCTATTATTAACTGACTGATTGGATGACCGACTGCATGACTGACTGACTAACTGCCCCATCGACTGACTCATTGACTGATAAATTTACTGCATAAATGACTTTATGGACTGTCTTACTGATCGACTGAATAGCTAACCAACAGACTGACTGACTAATTGGTGTAATTGTTTTATCAGCAAGAATCACACAGCAGTAGTAGACTCGCTCCAGGCCAGTCTTGAATCTGAACAACGCGGAAGATCGGAGGCGCTTAAGGCAAAGAAGAAGTTGGAACAAGACATCGCAGAACTGGAAACAATGACAGACGAGGCCCACAGAGGACAGGCTGAGTCGGAAAAAAACGTCAGAAAACTGCAGGTCGTTTTTGTACATATATTTACAAGCCAACCCTAGACTATGCATTTTTTACTTAGTTTTTTTACAAAATATTTTTTTCATAAGCGTAAACTAATTCTATTTAAAAACGTTTGCCTTGTATAGATATCGTGTGAATTTTTAATTGAAAAACTATTCTAGCAACACTTGAAATTAAATGTTTAGTCCTACGTTCAGTAGAGTTTAGTTTGTTTAGAAATAAACTTTACTTTTTTCAGATTTTTGTTATAGAAATAAACTGTATTTCTAATTTTGAATTTTTAAACTTATTTTAAACCTTTTTAAAATAGCTTCGTAGATTTATATGCTTAATGTGTATTATGATACACTTTTAATTGTTAATAATTAAAATTTGAGATCTATTTCATTACGAATTTTCTTCTACTTAAAGATCTTTTGCAAATAAAAAGTTAAAACATTCTTATTTAATTTTGTTCGTTTAATTTTTGTTTTTTGTTTAATTTTTGTATCGTTCATTTATTTTATTTGTTTTATTTTTGATTAGATACTAATGGGAGACCTGCAGGTATCCGTCGACGACAAGGAGCGATGCAGGATGGAGGCCTTGGAGCAGCTGACCGGCGCTGAGCGGAGACTGAACGTCCTGGAGAAGGAGGTCCAGGAGTGGAAGGAGCAGACGGAGTCGGCGGAGAAGTCCAGGAAGCGATCGGAGGAGCAACTTAGAGAGGCCCAGGATCAGATCAATGACCTGGAGTCGAGCAAGTCTTCGCTTAGTTTTGCAAAGAAGAGGCTCGAAAATGATCTTGAATTGCTTCAGGTTTTTGTTGAGAATATTTTCTTTGTTACGTGTTCAGATGCTGATTTTAGATGTTAATTTACGGTGTTAATTTAAGATGCTAATATTAGAGTTTGTAACTTGTTTGTTTTGTCAAGGTCTGTATTAGATTTATTGTTAAAATTATAGTGGACTTGGAATTAATTTAGCATATATGTCAGACTTTAAATCCAAGGTCTTGCTTCTGAATACCATATTTTAAATACTGAGACAAATTTGGTGCGCCCTTTTCATTATCAAGGCATTTCATTGCAAGTTTATATTATCGACGTTCGTTTCATCAATTCGTTAAAAATGATCCTTGGTATATATGGATATTAAGTACAGTCAAATTCTGTACTAATTTTCGCATAATAAACGTGAAACTGTAGAATAATCTACAGTGGTAATTATGAAAAGTATTATTTTTTATTTATATCGTTTTTAGAATGAAATAGAAGGACAGAATGGTGAGTTAAAGCTTGCTGGGGAAAGATGCGAGAAATTAAACAAAGAACTGAATCAAGTGACCAATGAATTGAGAAATGAGCAGGTCAAGATTGCTGCTCTGGAAAAACAGAGAGGTTCATTAGAGGCGACCATAAAGGAATTACAGGTTAGTCTTTATTTCTTGATTTTAAGCCGTTTTTCTTGATTTAGTGTTCATTTTAAGTTAAGGATATTTTCACCGACTGTGGGTATTTTTTACAGGATACTTTAAGCAGTAGATTAGGTAGAGTATGTTTTTTAAAATTGAAACTTCTGGTTGATATTTTTTCCTTTAGGTAAATTTAACGTCAGTGTCGATACATATTTTACACTTTATTTAAACAAATTTACTTTTGCTAATTTATTAAATTTTAATTCTTTTCTTATTTGTTTCTTATACTCTCGTTTCTACACTTTATTCCAATAAAATATAGATATTATTTTTAACCTTTTTTCAGGCTTTACGCTTTATGTAAGTAAAACATAAATATTATGTACTTTTTTATTGTGTTAAGGCGACGCTAGAAGATTCTGATCAATCCCAACAAAAAAAGAAAACGATCAGGTCTCTCGAGCAGCGCATCGTCGAGATCGAGGGAGAGCGAGACACCGAGCGCCGGCGTCACGAGGAGACTAGGAGGATTGGTCGCAAAGGGGAGAGACGGGCCAAGGACCTCGAAGCCCTGGTCGAGGAGGAAAGGAGGGAGAGAGGGGCGCTGAACGACACGATTGAAAAGTTACAAGAAAGGATTAAATATTACTTGAGGCAGACTAATGAAGCGGTTTGTGGTCTGATGTCACATCAGCTCAAAATTGCTTACAATTTACTGGGTTAATTTTTTGTTGCGCAGGAGATTACAGGAGTACTAATTTTATGTAATTTTTCTTGCTTTTTACCTTATGTGAATCTCAGAAAATATATCAAATTTAGAAAGTAAAAAATTTACTCAAATTATCATGTACTAAGATCTATATATTTATCTTTACTACAATTTTGGTGTATTTTAGTTATATTGTTGATATTCTGCTTTGCAGCTTTTTTTGCACTATTTTCATTCGATTGACTTTCTCTCTGTAATCTGTTATTTGAATTAAACTGCCATTTATTTGATGAATTAAAGAATATATAACAATTTTGTTTGCAATTTCTCCAGGAAGAGCTAGCTGCTGTCAATCTGGCTAAGTATCGCAAGGCCCAGCAAGATCTGGAACAAGCCGAGGAACGCGCGGACACTGCGGACACTGTGGCCACTAGGCTGAGATCTAGGCACAGAAGCGCTTCAGGGTCAGCAAGCAATAGGCCCCCGTCAGCCCAGGTTTATAAAAATATCTATTTATCATCTAATTTAGTCTCTATAATAACTTATTACAGGGTGTGCAAAAAATAACCCACTAGTAACAATACAATATTTAATGAATAACATTTTTCATGCACAACATTTGTAAGCAAGATTTTAATGAATACTAATTTACTCATTTTATAGTATATTTATAAAAGGTTATACACTAGATTCATTGCTTGTCAATATATGTCCAATTAGCGCTGATGTGACGTTAACAATTGAATAAAACAAACAATTGCTAATCGTTTTAGATAACATGACGTTATGATTTTTACAACACTTTCTTTGCCTGTGTTTTATATTAATATTGAACGTATATTGAATAACTGTCTTTCATTTGCGCTGATGTGACGTTATATCCTTTTTATTTTTTACTGTAAATTTTAGCGCATAGAGCAAGCGATCAATGGACCTTCTTCTGGACACAGTTGTAGACTCGTGAGACGAGGAATTCCGACGCAAAGAAACTAAGAAAAGTTTCCATTTTAATTTAGAAAACGAACACTAGAGAAAAATACAAGTACAACCAGTAACTTTAACTCAATATACTAGTAAATCCGAATGGTAGCAAAATAATTTAAATCAATCAAAAACTAATTTAATTATAAATTGAATCATTTAAATCAATTCAATTAATAAATATCCTATTTATGAGTTAAGAAATAAATGAAAATAGAAACGGCAAGAAGCACAAGATTTTTTTGGGAAAAAATATGCATGATTTTAGTTATAAGAATATATTTGCAGTTGTAATAAATTCATTAAGATAATAAATCACAATTACATAACAGTACAAAATTTATAACTCAATATAGTAAAGTTTAGCTTTGATTCATTCATTTTAAATTGAACCACGAATAGCAAAATTAATAATAAAAATAATAATGACAATAGGCCTAGTCAATATTATGATTGAAGATACAGTGCGTGTATGTAGAAGCTCAAGTAGCAGTCAAATTTAAACATCTCGTTAAAGGGTGCAGAAAGTTTTAGAACAATGAGTCACATTGAGACTTGAACTTAAAATTAAAGTCTCCGATAAAATAAATAAGGAACCATTTGATAGAGAGATAGAGAGATGGTCAACTAGACAGACAGATGGACAGACAGAGATATAGAAAAAGACAGACAGATAGATATGTAAATCGAAAGACAAACACATACATAGACAGAGAGATATTAATATAAAACGACACACAGACAGATATATAGTTAGACAGACAGACAAAATAAAGAGAGTAATATGTTATTACATTGTAACTATATCATATAGAGTATAAACAAATTAGAGTACTGTGCAACGCATTATCATCACCATCTTATATTTCATAAACATATAACTTTCTCGCAACTGTCTATATCTCTTAGATATATTTCAAATGTATATATTAAATGTAATCACAACTCTGTAACGGAATGATCAGGAAAGAAATGGAATGTTATTATCATATAAAAATATTATAAAATAACAAATACGTTAAAATTATTCAAAAAATGACAGCGTCCGCTAAAAAAGATTCTAAATATTTAGCTATAGCGTCAATCTCCTAGCTCAAGGGTGCAGCAAACGTTGCGATATTCAAGAAACATTTAAATTTAAATCTTAAACTTCTCTACGCATAAATTTTAAATACGGTAGTTGTTTAATAATCCATAGGGAACACGTTACGTAATTTTTCAGCGTAAATTTAAAATAATCAGCAATATTATAACAGTTAGTTAATAAAAAATGCAGATTTTCCACTCACAGTAAAGCATTTTCCTATAACTTGTAAATTAAGAAGAAAAATACAATTAAGCCAGCAACATTCTTTGCCAATCACAACTGGTACCCATTTAACCTACATTAATCTCACGAACGGCTGAGTCAACCTGAAAATTACCGTGACTTAAGCTGAGATCGCTTAAATAAAAGGCCAATGCCTTACAACTAAGCCATCTCAATTTTAACCGTTTAAATTCTTAAACACCAAACCGTTTAAATTCTTAAACACCAAACCGTTTAAATTCTTAAACACCAAACCGTTTAAATTCTTAAACACCAAACCG